>JANHGB010047263.1:0-84599 GCA_026283785.1 Coracopsis vasa
CTTAGTCTCATTATATTTGATTCAAGACTCTGCGAAAAGGGATCTTCACAAGATGGAGTAAATCCATCCTCCTTCTTAGAAGGCAGCAAACTTCCTCATACCATATTTTCAAAATCTGTGAGGTTCTTTGAGCAATCGACATTCACAAGCTCTCAGTTACAATCATGGGCAGAGCAGACAGAGATGCCTGTGGTTGTGTTTGCCTGACACTCACATAATTTCCTGTTTTGAACTCCTTACAGCTTCTTCAAACCTTAATAATTTGTTTAAATGTAACTTTTTCTGTCTCAGGCTCAATTCATGGTTTACAGCTTTTATCAAAATGAGATTAGAAAACATGAAGCATATTTTCAAAGGCTTCTTTCTTCTGTGCAGAATCTTTTATTTGAAGAGTTTTTATGCAGAAATGTGAAGCAGATCTTTATCAGAAGGGCACAAATTCGGTCACTTAACTGACTGCACTGCCTCCTGGAATAATGACATGAATGTAACACTGGAAAATCAACAGTATGTGCTCACTATACCGACATTAAGAACATGGTGGTAAAATTGCTGACATTTTAACTTTCATTGAGTACCTCCAATTTCCTTTTTCAATAGTAATCATATCACCCAGATTCCCACAAACGACTTGAAGGTGTGAGAGATGCAGCGGTCAACACCACATCCTTTTTTTCAAATATACTTGGTTGTTTTGAAGTTTGTTTTCATGGGTGGCTGTTTTGGCCAGCCCAGCATTGCTTATCATTGCTGGTTTCCATTCTGCCTTCCAGGATAGCAAACCTCGATGGCAGTTTGGTATTATGGCTATGGAAAAAGATAACTTCAGCTAGCTCAGATTAACCAAAGTAGGATTGTGCCTGTGACCAGCTGGTTAATATTCTGGCTCATCTCACAAGTAACTTGTTCATATGACACCACCTGCTTGGTCCCATCATTTCCCAATATGGCAGAGAGCTTGTTCTTATATCAAACGAAGGATTCATTTTCAAATGAAGCTTCATAATTATTGTCAAACACACTTCTTCTGGGAGAATAATTTTTAGCTTGGGCTCATTAGCCCCAAACTATTAAATCTGTACATATGTGAGCAAGGGGATGGGAGGAAGTATTCCAGCACTGAACTTGTCCTTACTCAAAGCAGAAATTTTTCATTAAGGAAAAGAAGGAAAGGATAAAGAACTTAAGCATGTCTCCGTACACCAAGTGTGTGTTAGACCACATTTTCTCCACTTAAAATTCAAGATGCATATCAAAGTTGCAAACATTGTACTACAACTTGTCATATGCAAGACTGTGTAAGAGCTTTTAGTCTGCATACTTCATCCTTTGACAGATAACTGATAGAAAAGGGAACAGTACTATAAGAAAACATAAGAATGGCTTTCAACCTAAAACCATATCCCTGAAATTGCCAATCTTGATTGATATTGCATTAATGCCGCTCTGTGTCTTGTGATATATTTTTACAAAAATGAAAACAATCTGTGCAGGCTTAAAAATGCCATGAAGGGTATGTGAGGTTTTATGTAATCTTTTACTTCCCTTCCTGAATTAATTTGCCAGCCCAGTGTAACTGATTTTGTGTCAATCTAATACAAGGTCACACTGAAATCCAAGTAGGTTTTTCTTGCTAGGAAGAGGCATGTGCGTTCCTGCTCAGTTTTACTCCTGTCTGAGTCTTCATTAAAAAGCGCCTGGCTTTTATTGTTTCTTGCTATCCTGGTTCTTCACAATCCTGAAACAAGTATTTTCTTTTTTTATGTTCTTTCTTTTCAAGAACTTGGATATGAGAAGGAATTTTTTCCTAGTGAATTTGAAATTTACCCCTTTTCTAAGCAACCACTCAATTAGTAGCCAATTGCCAATCAATGGAGCTACCTTCGACTTGGAGCCCTGTTGAATTCAGTGACAAGAGGCCCTTTTCCCATGTGATTCAGTGGAGCTCTGCAGTGGCACTGACATTGTCCGAGTATGCATATTTGCAAGATTGAGGTCTGAAGACAGCTGTAAATATGCACTTCTTTAAGTTGTCTTTAACTAGAGAAATCCCAAAGGCTCATTTAAGAAAAACAGACATATAGAGATTAATTCTAATACCTCTTTCCTTTGTGAAGTGCAGAGACAGTTTAAATTCTGCATGTTTGAACCACAGAAGGGAAAATAAACAAGTGCGTTTCTCTTTGCTCATAACCAAGGATCCCAGTTTTATTTATGCCTCATACTTTGCTTACCTTTCATTCCTAAAGCACATACAGATTAGCAACATTCATAACAAACAAAATATTTTTTCCCAGGAGACTCAGACAATCCAGTAGAGAAAAACAAGGCAGTAACTCTCAGGCTTGAGAAACAGAAGATGCTTTATGATTTTTGGTTCCAGTGCTGATTTTTGGTTCTCAGCCCTGCTTCTCTTATCCTTTTTTAAATTAATCTCTCCCGCTTCTCATCTTAAAAGGCCAGGCTGTAGGTCCAGCCTCTTTTGTGGTTCTTTGTCTTTGTGCGCTCTCCAATATTCTCTCTCCCATTCTTGCTTATTTTCTATTAAGAAATCACCACAGTTAATCACTGCTTTGCACAAGTCACATTCTGTGGGTTAAAGAATGAGCAATTAGCAGTAAGGTCACATCAGGTCCAACACATGGAAGGGAATGATGGGGGCAGGGAAGCTGAATGTTTATTGTAACAGTGTTTTATCCTTCCTTTACATTAACCTTTGGAAGTCCTCTCCTACTTGCCTAAGGTGAAGAAGTAAATTTTGTGCCTTAGTTGCTAACTTTTCCTGACAGTATCGCTGGTCTGGGTAATATAAGTAGTTGAACTAGTGCTTACAGTTAACTTATGACATACCAGTTCAGTTAGTTAGAGTATTTCTACTGATTACTTTGGAGGTTTCAGCATTGGCTATGCTGCAACCAACCTGTATGTAGACACCAAGTGAATGTTAGAGACATCTTGAAAAATGGCTGAAAACCACACCAGGCAGCACCTACATGTACATCTTTAGCAGAGCTCATTTTCTTTGATGTGCAATTCCTTCTGGATGCACAACTTTTTGGCACAGTTTTACATGAGCAGGGCAGGCAATCGGTAATTGCGTGGCAATCAGAGCTGTCATTTCCTGTGATTCTGCTGCAAATCCTACAGTATTTGGTGTTTCTGTGAAACTCTACTCCCTGGTGTTAAGGGATGATATGAATATTAAAGGAGGCAGAAGGAGAATGGCAAGGTAGTTTTTTATCCTTGGTGCTGCAGGACAGTGACTCATTTTCTTTTTTCCCTTGCAGGTATGACATCATGAACCTGCAATACATAGAGCCCAACCGCTATGACTATGTCCTCATTGGGACCTGGCACGAGGGTGTGCTCAACATTGACGACTACAGGATTCAGATGAATAAGAGTGGAATGGTCCGATCTGTGTGCAGTGAGCCTTGCTTGAAGGGCCAGATTAAGGTGTGACACAGACATATTTTCTGCTATAAAAATGTGAATAAGCAGTCAGGGTTTTTTTCCCCTAAACCCAAGCAAGATTCTTTCAAGCAGAGGGGTATGACTTCCTTTCCTTTAGGAAAGTCAAAAGCATAGAAAGACCCCTAGTTTAACATCATACTCTCATAATCCCATATACAGGCCAATGTTTTCTGAAATTGCCTTTTGTAATGATGCAGAATCTTGTAGTGTGACAGGAATTGAATTTCACCTTATGCAAAAAACAACAAGATTTTCACTTAGTCATTGCCTACAACATTCAGTGGCTGTGATTCACTTGGGGGCTGATCCTGAAAATAACGTGACCCATGGGAATCCAGTATTTTGTTCCAGCAATAACACCTACAAGAAAGGGGGGGGGGAGGGGAGAAAGAAAAAGCCTATTTGTATCCCATGTTCACAACAGGAGGTATGGGAACACAAATGAAATCACTCTGCGTTTACCAAACAGTAGCACTTGTATCAGGCAACAAATAATTTGCCACCTGCAATGTTTGGATGACATAAAGACATGTTTCATCACTGTCAAAATGCTATGGATGCAGTAGGTTTAAAATGGCAAAAAGCCCATTTGGGAAAATCACCTTAGAGCAGACCTTCCTTTCTAAATTCATTTAATAAACACATTTGCAGCATTTTAATTTTATATTGCTACTCTAATCAATAAGTGATTGATGATTTGGCAAAAGCATAGTGACATACTCAACAAATATCACTATTTACTACCCTCCAAAACATCTTTTCTGTGTTTTTGTGATTGTGCAGTTTGTGTATGTGTGTATATGTAAACACCATGCATACAAAATGCCAGTTTCGCCTCCCATTGAAGTCTATTGGACTCTCTCCACAGACTGCAGGAGGAAATGTTAACAAAAAAAGAGCACAAAGCCAGCATTCAATAAAACAAACATTTTGTATCTTATTACTACACTTAGCTCTGCATATAGACGGATAGGAAGATGCCACAGAGATGGCTAGATTCCTCCTTTCTGGCAAACTGAGCCAGTCTTTGTTGCTCTAAGAGCTCAAGATATCCTTCATCTTTCTTTCAGAGCCTCAGCATAATGAAACTAGGAGTCAAGACAAAGAAACCATCTTTTCAACATTGCACTCACCAACTTTCACAGCAGAGAAAAATACAGCTTTCAGGGACGTTTGTCTTCAAAAGAGCTGTTCCAAGCATGCTCTTGGTCACCACGTACTTGTTTTATTTTCTAGTAGGATCCATTAGGTCCTTTTAACAGTATATATTTTAATTTGACCTTATTTGAATTTCTATTTACACTAGTGTAATGAGTCCCAAATAGAATTACATATAAATTGGAATTTATGTGTGTGTGCGTATGCTTGTGTATATACATATATATGCATGAATCACTCTTTGCTCTAACCTTTGACTTTGTTTACTGCTTTTTACTATGCAATATATATTAAGTGTGGGCTGACCTACTTGTCCTGACCTGAACCATCTCTCAGATTAAGCCTCTTCTCAAGTTTGATTGAAAATATAACACTCACCATGCCTCTTTACCAAAGGGAAAATGGTTTTCTACTTTTAACTCAGCGCTGTGCTCCCAAAACAAAATAGAATTGTCCCTAGAGATTATTCTTGAACTCCTAAGCACAAATTTCAATATGCAGGAGTAGATACAGAATCAAGCTTTGTGTTTTCTTGTTGTTTGAAATGTGCTGTACACAGGAATCCTGTCATATTTCAAACAGTGCAGGTCGTATCTGTTTGCTGGGGTGGGAGGGGGCTTCTCTGTTGTCTTATGGATGATTGTAGCTGAGGATGGATTTTCCATTACAGGTGATCAGGAAAGGAGAAGTGAGCTGCTGCTGGATTTGCACTGCTTGCAAGGAGAATGAATTTGTTCAGGATGAATTCACATGTAAAGCCTGTGAGCTTGGCTGGTGGCCGAATGCTGACCTGGCAGGTAGGGATGTGCACTCCCATTTTGTAGGGCACAAGGAGAACTGTGTGGGGTGGAGAGTAAGGTAGCAGCATACAGAGATATTAAAAGGTACATGCTTGAATACAGACCCCAATGCAGATAAGCATGTATGAAATGCGCTATATCTTTTTGCTTAGTTCAACAAGAGTGACAATAGAGATGACAAAATTTCTACTAATAAGAAATGACATTATCTGTCTGTTCCTCCTCTTAATTTAGCATAAGCATTGATAAAGCTGTTAAGAGTACTAATGAATTCAGCAGCATTTGGTGCTGTTTTACCAGTGATTATTACAAGAGCTCAGTATATCCTTGCAAGATTGACTTGATATTCTTTCTGATTTACCTACCATGCAATTAGTAATACTTTCTCTGGGATTTCAGGCCATTTAGTAGCTGATTACCAGACTTTGTTTGGTATAAAGGTCACTCCCACTGCATCCACCAGCAAGAATACTGTCAACAAAATCCTAAGAAAGGCTGGTAGAAGAAGGGGAAAAGGCTGGAATTGGTCTCTCCTGTGTATATGCTTTGGATGAATTGTATGCCATAGCATCTTCCTGTTATTTTGTATGAAGGTCAGCCTCCACACCTGCCCTGGGCTTTGCAGTAACCATTAGCCCAAGAAAATAGAATTAATGCACTGAAAAGCACCACCTTGACCTCGGTGCTTTTTTATTGTAAAAGACCTATGGCACCTCTGCCCCATATTGCGTCTGCAAATCTGGCTGACAGTATTCAGCGGAGCATCATTCTAGTTGGAGAAACAATCTGACCGCCTATCTGAAGACCAAATTTGCAACTTATCATTTCTTTGTCCTTTAACATGACTGGCTGGCAACTAGATGTTGCTGCAGCATTTAACACATAAAGGAAGTACTCAAATCTTGATTAAATAGTTCCAAGATACACTGTTAAGCTAGTCACTGAAGCCAAGTGAGCTTTCAGAGGATTTATTTTGGGGGGGAAAGCTGGACATTTCTTCAGATAAAAATAGAGTATTAATCACAATAAACTGGGAAACGTGATCCATTGTCTATTTTGGGTTTCTGTGGAAAACAAGGTATGGTCATGTCCCAGCTGTGTGTTTATCTGTCTGTATCCCATACTTCTCACCACAATCCGGCCCCCTCCTTTTCTTCACGGTGTGAAACTGAACCTACTTCAAACAGATTTGTCAAGATACAGAAATCTCAGTGATCATTCAGTCCCTTCAAGTTTTGTGTAAGTGGGTTGTAAGAAGAGGATTTTTTGAAAAATACCTTCTGCAAGGACCCCAATTGTGGAAAAATGTCTTGTCTTAATAGACACCAGAAAATCCCTGGCACCCTTCATAAATGTCCTTACAACTGGGAAAGCTTATATTCAGTTCCCACCTCCTAGCACACCAGTGTCTGCTAATTTTAAAGCAGATATCCCTAGACCACCGGATTCTGTTAGTCTTAGAGGTTCATGAAATTGTTTGTATCCACTATTCAGGGAAGAAAACTGGTACCTCTTCTTGATCAATAAAGCAGAACAAGAGCATAGTGAGAGATCAATGTGCACTTGAGCAAATATTGTTCACTGCTACCAGCTGCCCAAAATAGCTCAAAAGGGGGCATGTCAAAATGACAGGCACTGCTGAAAAGAGTTGAGGAAAGCATCAGTGCAAGAAAAAATCTCAGGGGCATGTTGCAATCTATTAACTTTTAATGAAATCAGTAGATGACCTGCTGATTTGTGTTTCTTCTCAGCAAGGAGACTGGACTACTGCTGTTCTAAAATCACAGTAGCATCAGCCAAATGACAGCGTAGCCATCAACTGATTTCCTAGAGAACATCAAAATGGTAGTCTGCTCCTGCACAGCTTCTTCATTCTGTCTTATTGAGGAAAAACTTCTTTTTTTAACCCCTGCAATTCATTTACCTGCAATGCAGTACAAAGTACAAATATGTGAAAAGAACATGATGCCATCCTAACCTTTAGAAAAGGGAGACTGAGCTAGATAAACTCCAGCTCTTGAACTTTGTGGGAGTCACCATCAGTACCATTTAATTTGAAATTCTCTTTTCTTGCCAGGATTTCTCCCATCAAATGTGTTTTTTATAGCTTGCTTTTGTGTGTTGTTTTCATATCCTGCTAGTCACCATAGCATCTAGACACAGACGTTAACATCTCACATTTCAGATTGTTTTTCCCTTTGCCTTGAATCTTAAATGCTAAACATGTATGCAGTTTTATGCAGTCCCAGTTTCCATCACAGATGGAGGCTCTAAAATCCTCAGTCCCTTTAAGACATGTAAAGCACATACTAACCCATTTCCCAAGACATGCTTGTCAAGGTGCTCATTCTCTCCATTTGAAATCAGTTTCTGTTGCTCAGCATTCCTGACATTTAAATTTTATTTTTAAACATACTTTTTTTTTTTTAGATTGCTTCACCTAAATATTTGTTCAGTGAATTGGAGTCAGCAGGCACAAAGGATTTCTCACCATAGATGATAAAATCCTGACCTGACAAATACTCACTAAAACCAGTACCTTAAGGCCTTGTGCCAAGAGGAGCTATCTGTTATAGTATCAGAATTTAATGTAAGAAGAATGAATGTCAAACTAGTAAACCCAGTTTACATAAATCATCTTAAATAAGCAATAAAACAACATAAGACAGGAAGTTTTATAGAGTTACTATGAAATGAATCGTAAAGGTTTGGGGTCATCAGTTACCTGGGATGTATTAATGACCTCAGAAAACATCCTGGATTGTCTTATTGGCCTTGCAGTATGAATATGATTTAAAAAAATAATTAAAAAAATTATTAGCCTTCTGCTCTAGGAAATGATTTATGATTAAAGTGCAGGGAAAATGGGAGGTGAAAGCCGCAAAACAGCTTTTTACTGGAAACTTTTAACTGTGAAGCTTTTGCCACTAGCTCTCTGATTTTTTTCAGGTTTGAGTTAGTTGTTGTGGGGTTTGAGGGAAGGAATTTTTGTGGGTTTTGTTGATTGTTGTTTTTTAAAACCCCGTAAGAACACCATTTCCTGGATATCCTCCCCCAGTTTCAGTAAGGTTCCCCAGCCCACTTTCTCCTAGCTGGGAAATGACCCACCTTCAAAGGTGCTGACAACCAACAACTGTTTGATGATATAAGCAGTGCAGGCAGCTTTTTGCAGTGTTTGTAGCATATCTGGCTCATGGGGCTTGCTGGTGCACAAAAATTACACTGATTCCATGAAACAGATTACTAAGACCTTACACAGGATAAGTTTAAAGAAATCGATAGGCTTAATTACCACGCTGAATCAGGATTAAGGTTCTGAAAATATCATTTAAAATGGAATGAGTGTGGCTTGATGTTGCTAAGCTTAAAGCCCACATTTAAATTTAACCCTTCCAGAAACCACAGACTGGTTTCTTGTTTAAGAAGAGCTTTGCATGTATTAATCAAAGAACAGAAGTTTCTGATTCTTAGTCTTTTATTAAATCAAAGAAGAAGCCAACTTCTACTCAGGGCTGTTCTGGCCAATGACCAGAGCTTCCCACTTCTAATAAAAAGCTTTTCCTTCATACTTCACCATAAAAATAGTGGTTGGAAGAACAAGTGTTCTCACCTATCTGAGTCTTGAACAAACCACTTTGAGCAAAATAGAATTGATTTTCTTTATAAAATAAAACCTCTAGTTACACATACTATCATTTCTATTCTTTTTTTTGATATTTCAGGTAACTGTAACATTGTTACCTGTAGCTAAATCAGCCCAGTACTCTTTAGAGACAAAGGGTACAGAATTAAAAGACATTTTTTCAGCTCATATGACATTGGCATACATTACACATGCAAGCAGAATCTTTCCATGTCATGACTTTGCCTCAGGCTGGCTTTTTTTAATTTTTTTTACTTTTTCTTAATTTAAACACAAAACATTTTTTCTTCTTCTATTTCTCAAAATGAGGTTACAGTAAAACTGTTCAACTCTGATCCATGCCTCTGCTTACTTCTCTATTATTTGGAAGGAAGGACTTTACATTTTGGTTGAGATATCAAATGGTAATTTCATGTCACCCTGTGGAAGACTCATATACATTGGACAAAACTGTGGCCTCAGAAGCTCTTAGTTCACAGAGGTTGGTTACTGCAGATATACTCCATACCGATGAGGAAGAGGCAGAGCATGACTTTTGTTTATCACAATATCAGGGCCCTTGCTAAGATTTAGCAGCAAAATAGAGGGGAAAAAAATGCCTCCCTTACAAGCTCACTGACACCACTGCTTTTTCCCTGCTCTTCTCAGCCATGTCCAAAAACATAGACAGGAAGAAGTGATGAGCAACTGGTCCAGGATATGCAAAGCTGGACCGGCAGTATTAATAATGGAGTCGTGGGTGGAGAGGTGACTGGCTAAGAAGAAACTGAACTGGAAGGGGACCTGGGATGAGGATGGTGAGGGACTAGGGGGAAAGACTTGAGATGTGGAGGAAAGGCACAATAGCTGAGCTGGATCCAAGAGAAACTGGAGTAGGACCGAAACAAAAAGTAATAAAGGCCATCTGGATGCTTATCTTGGGATACAGAAACGTTAAAAGCATTTTGGCACTATTAAGTCAAGAACAGAAACGACTAAATGCCAGAACTGAGGTTTTCAGTTTTGCAACCATAATATTAACACAGAGGATTTTATTTTCTCTGTAATGTTTATTGCTGTTATTACATCTTCAGCACATTGAGGAAGGTAGCCAGAGACTTCTTTAACTTAAGTGTGAGAGAGAGCAGTTAAGTACCATATTAACTGATACATATGTTTGCACATCTGCAGTAGTCATAAAAGCCTTTCCAGTATTTTTGAAGGCACGCATATCTCTAATTAATTCTATTCTTTATAAAATCACCTTCTCAAAAATGTAGTGGGTCAAGTTACAGTAATTTTGATAAAAATTAAAATAAGTTAGTCTGAGGAGGTCAAAAAGCTACCCAGTCTGATTTGCAACAATCCTTTCTCTCTGAAATGAAGGGATGGTGCTGAGTTTGTCTGGGTTCAATTCCCAGCTCTGCCTTTAATGTGCTGGGTTTGTCAGCAGCTTTCTCCAGAAAAATTATGAGAAAATGTTCCCAATCTGATTGCCTTTTGTAGGACAATGAGCAAACATTTGGGACACCCAAAACCGACGGCTGTTTTTTTAATATATTTCATCCAAACTTCTCCATGCTGCAGTTCACTCCATTGTAAAATGGTTTTAATAATCCATGGCACATAGGCATAAACTATTGGGAGCCAGGTAAAAAAAGAATTAGTTCTTCAAGCAGCTACCTTTCTAACACTCTGTTTCTTTTCTGTACACTGCAGGCTGTGAACCCATCCCTGTAAAGTACCTCCAGTGGAGCAATATAGAGTCAATTGTGGCTGTGGTCTTTTCCTGCCTGGGGATCCTGGTCACCATGTTTGTCACCCTTATCTTTGTGCTCTACAGGGACACCCCTGTTGTCAAATCCTCCAGCCGGGAGCTCTGCTACATTATCCTTGCTGGCATTTTTTTGGGTTACGTCTGCCCTTTCACCCTTATAGCTAAACCCACCACAACATCCTGCTACCTCCAGCGCCTTCTGGTGGGTCTCTCCTCTGCCATGTGCTATTCTGCCCTTGTGACCAAAACCAACCGCATCGCACGCATCCTGGCAGGCAGCAAAAAGAAGATCTGTACTCGCAAGCCACGTTTCATGAGTGCATGGGCCCAAGTGGTCATTGCCTCCATTCTGATCAGTGTGCAGCTGACACTGGTGATCACGCTGATCATCCTGGAGCCCCCGATGCCCATCCTCTCCTACCCCAGCATTAAGGAAGTTTACCTTATCTGCAACACCAGCAACCTAGGTGTCGTGGCTCCTGTGGGCTACAATGGACTCCTCATCATGAGTTGCACGTACTATGCCTTCAAGACTCGCAATGTGCCTGCCAATTTCAATGAGGCAAAGTACATTGCATTCACCATGTACACCACTTGTATCATCTGGCTGGCCTTTGTGCCTATCTATTTTGGGAGCAACTACAAGATCATCACCACCTGTTTTGCAGTGAGCCTGAGCGTGACAGTGGCACTGGGGTGCATGTTCACTCCTAAGATGTACATCATCATAGCCAAGCCTGAGAGGAATGTCCGCAGTGCCTTCACCACCTCAGATGTGGTGCGTATGCATGTCGGGGATGGCAAGGCACCTTGCAAGTCCAACACTTTCCTCAACATATTCCGGAGAAAGAAACCAGGGGCCGGAAACCCAAAGTAAGTGATTGACTGCAGGTACACATCTATCTGTATATATCACTCTCTTTGCCATCCTCTCTTGGTTTACCGCAGTCTACTGAATAGTAAGGTATGTAACAGGTTTTCATCTCACATGTTGCAGAAAAGGTGAAAATGATCCTTTAGATTTAAGCCTCAGATGGATATTGACACATTGCTTCTTATTTTCTCTTCTGCTCTAAAGGCAGATCTGCACCCAACTCCCTCTCCTTCTGGGGCAGATCAGGCAGCAGCAGAGTAGCAAGCTCCATTTGCAGCTTCTCCCATCTTTCCGTGTGTATGGGGATCTCACGCCACTAAGTGCTGTTGCTCTGCCTTATGTTCAAACTGAGGTGCTATTGCAGCCTTTTGTAAAAGGGGACCAGAAATCTCTGTCTGAGTGGTTGTAAATCACATGTCCTTGTCTAAGGCCACTGGGGTGTGTGTAAAAGCTGGGGATTGAATGTTAATATTTAAAGTAGTGTTTTGTGATAGTCCTCATGATTGTGATCCAAAAGTACCCTTCATACTATCCCTATGCTCTATTTAATATTTAGAATTACAGCAATAATCATCATTAGTGTAAACTTGTCCATATTCTCAAATGCAGTGTTAGTGTGAAAGTTGCAGAAGTCAACTGATGGTGAAAATGAACTTGCACCCACATTTACTGAACCTGTTATTTTCCTTGCTAATAATTAAAAGCAGCCTAGCTGCAGTAGAGAGGGAGAGAGAATTGTTACTTCAAACAGCATCTCTCCATGAGCAGCTGTCTGAACATTTGCATTCTTTATTATCTTATTGCTTTTTAATCTTTAAAGAAGCACCATAGGGCTATATGTGAGCTTAGATTATTTTTGTCCCTATTAAAAAAATACCAAAATAACAAAAAAACAGTCCACATTTCTGAGCTTCTTGATATAATTAGAATTCAGTTAATCTCCAGCTCTTTGGGATCTGTAGCTTTCTATGAGTCACATGAGTTAGTTTTGATTCAGTTTGCTTAAGAACTGGTTTTGTGTGTCCTGAAGATAGAAGGGATAAGGATGGAGGTGATACCATAGAAAACCCATGCTGCAATCAATTTAACCTTCATGCTACTTCAGTATTTTTTATTTTGTTGCCAGGTAGGTGGGTGGAAGAGAAGTGAATGGAGATATAACTAACACAAATATACAGCTCAGTGTGCAGCAGAAGCTATGATAAGACTGCCAGCTCCTGAGCTAGACACAGAGGGAGCTGCCAGTGGCAGACACCTCTGGAAGCCCCCCAGGCAGGGAGACAGCCAAAAATCTCTGCAGCTCAAGAGCTTGTATTCTATGCAAACAGAAAGATGGAGCCTGATCCACCTTCCTCTGACTATGGAAGTTGAATGAGGTCTTAGATGGCTATAAGAAACTAGTGTGGTGTCTGCAGTGTAGTTTCCAGCTAATGCTGATGATGTCTTTAAGACAATGTCTGACAGAAAAAGGGACTATTGAGTATTTTAGATCATAAGAACCTTAGTAACTAGGTCTTTTCTGTGCACAGTGTTCTTCTACTTTCACCTGAAAATACGGTACTTTCAATGATCCAAATGCAATTAATTTATAGTTCAAAAGAAAATATTTAATCCTGTTCAAAAACTGAGCATCCCCCTCAGCACTCTTGTCTTAAAAAAACAACAAGGCATACTTATGCTTTTTAGCCATTTGTTTGTTGCATAATTTTTGTGAGAATTTCTTGACCTCTCTGTTGAGCCTGTGTGAGTGGTATGAAGCAAAAAGCCCTACATAGTTTGAAACTGCTCTTCTAAACTAAAAGCTCATCACCTGGTTAATATTCTTTTTTTGTCTAAGGTCAAGCCTCTAGATCTTTTGCACAGCAAAATCCCAGCCTCTGACCTAAACCTCTTATGTAGTTACTACTATGTTCTTCACCTAAACCAGCACAGATACAGAGACATGTTAAGCTTACTGACAGAGGACAGCATACCTCTCTGTACATGGGCATGGAGAACTGAAAATAGTGTAGTATAAAAACACGTACCTTTGGAAATAAAGTCACAAGAGAGCACAAAGTAATTCCAGGGCTTTGGAGGGTATTTTAATTCCTAGCAGAGTCTATTGCAAAGCTTGTGAAAACATTGTACTGACATAGATAAAGAGCTGTGATTCTCTGAGAATACCAGGAAGGAAAAAGTGGAATTTGCTGGAGCCTGTGAAGCGCCTAGATAACTCAAATTTTGTAGTCGGGTCCTTCCTGAAAAAGGACTTGAAACTACTGGAATATGTTTAAGGCCCACAGGAATAATCTTCAGGCTGATTTTTAACATTTTTGGGTTTTGTTTTTTTTGGTTTGCTTTTTATTTTGTTTGGGTTTTTTTTTCCTGTCAAAATCTGGGATTTATTTGCCAGGTTTTCAGCAGTTCAGATCCCTGGGTATGTTGCTTTGCTTCTTGATTCTGTAATTGTCTCTTCCTATGGGCACGTTTTTCTGTCTGTGAGTGGCCAGCAGTGTTTTACCCAAAGGATTTCTAGCTGTCGTGCAACGAATTTCCACCCAGTTTCTTGTTATCTCTCCTCTTTCTTACTAGCTTATTTTTTTTTCCTACTTTTCAATCTTCATCTCTTTTTCTGTCTGTGTCAAAGCTCTCCTCTGCTAATCCAGTGAATTCCAATTCCTAAACAGAAAAATGGCATACATCTAAATTAAATTGGTGTGCAAATATAGAGTTAAATTGAGTTAGTTTTAAAAAATGGAAGCTACTTTATATTTACAAGGGCAAGTCAAACTTATATAAGCCTTGATAAAGCACTCACATGCAGTGTTGTGCTGTTAGTTTAACTAGTGTAGCTTGGGGACTAGAGCAAGCCAAGCTACTCTTCTTTTCTCCTTCCTAAGATAGAGCAAAATAATTAACCAGGGAAGACTATGAATACGGGCTCTATTAGTCAATTCAAAATCTTCAGCTACATCTGGTGCTGATACAGAAAGTCCTCTTGAAAAATGTCTGTCCCAGCTGCATTTTCAACAGAGCTTCAATGAAAATAAATTGTTTAGTAATGCTGGTCTTCACTTAAATAAAAAAGAATTTATTGATCTGTTGAACTCTGAAGGTATTATGTACAATCCTGAAGGCTTGAATTGTATCTTGGTTGAATTAAGCTATGAGAAATTACAGCCAGCACTGTTTCAAATAGAGGTGGTCGGGAACTTTCCAGTAGAATGTTTTCCATGAAAACATTCTGACCTCTCAAAATGTTTCAGAGAATTTGGCTCAGATGGTAGGGATTCTTTCTGGGCCAGGGTGACTTTCTTTTTTTGCCATGGAGGGATGAAGGCATTGGGAAAGTTTGAGGGAACTTTACTTCAATAGCCACTAGGTAAGGCACTCAGGTTAAGAGCATCTCCTTCACTTCCCAGGTGACCACTCTATAACTGGACTATGCAATGTCCCAGAGCAAGTCTTATCCTTTCTCTCTTTTTCTTGACCAGCAATGTGTCCTGGAACAGATTAAAAAATTCTGATGCAAACCCTAGAGAAATACACTGTATTATTCCATGAAAGAGCTTGAATCTGGGTCTGAGAGATCCCTTGCGACTATCTTCAGTACTGAGCTACTGTCAGTCTCTCCCTCTTGTCAAATGAATATTTAAATATGTATAAAAAATGGAACAGCTCCATCAGGAGAGATGGAGAGAGAGTGATATCTGCCTTTATTAAGGCTTTGTGGGGACATTTATTGTTACTGTTTGCTGCTTGATGACATTATGAGATCCTGGCTGTTAAAGAATGATGACATAGCAGCGGTTTTTTGAGAGCCTTTTTAATATTTTTTTGTTATCTTCCCAGCTGTGAGATTTAAACTTTTGGATATGGATCCTGCTGTGATCATTAGTCTTTTTCTTGACCACAAATATTATTTTGGTCTATGAGGGTCTGCATGTACAGAGCCTATAAAACCACTTCCCTAAAGAAGCAGACCACTTTTCTCTACCACATATATGTCATTGATGGAGTGATGCACTTCACTCGTAAGACAAAAGTACCAATATGTTCACTGATATAAAACAGCAATTTAGAAAATTTGATAGTAAATGTGACAGTGGTTTAACAAGACTCAGTGGCGAGGTACACTTGATTAGTTACTGAAAAGAGGACAGGATAAGACAAAACTGTCAGGGAGACCCTCCCATTGAGTTATGAGATTCAGAAATTGCATTCTCAGCTCCTTCTCAGAGGGGAGTTTAAGTGCAGCTGGATCCAGACTTAGGTTAACAGTTTATGTCTAAAGGATTGTATGTGTATACAATCAACATTTTATATCACTTAGCTAAGATTTCAAAGTTTCAATGCACTTATTCCTAATTGACTTACCAAGTACCTGATGCGATAAGGACTCTCTCAACCTCAAGAAGTAACCTTTAGAAGTGTTCCTACTAAACAAGAGATCCTGGCATGCAGCCTGCTGCTGTTCAGGAGAGCTCAGTGGGCCCTGGCTGTCCGCTATTTATGGAGTAAGATAATTGATTCATAATCATGTTTTCATACTGACTGCAGATGTTAGTTTCTTCCAAACTTGACTTGAGTCAAAGCTTGACCAGTACTATGGTTAGGTGGGTAGATGCTCAAAGTAGCCCTTGGCTATTGTGCTGTATTTTGTCTCCCCAAATTCACTTTGAGTTGATGCAGCATCACAACTAGGTTCATCCATTCAAACCACCACTGGTGGTTATCACTTGATCAGGGTTATAGGAAATAAAGTGGGAGGGGAGAAATGGGTGCACACTATAACAGTGCAGTAAAACTAACCAATGACATTGAAGATGCTGATCTTGAGGAGGGTTCAGGAAACACCTCCAGCCACTGCTTCAAATGGACTACACTCAACGAGCAGGAGGCTGAAGCCAGGCCTGTAGCCTGCAGTCTGCTGTGTTGCTTTTCTATAGTCTAGACACACCTCAAACAGAGTTTGAGCTACACATCAAGGGTCAGCTTTTTTCCCATGCTGCTTGTGGGCTGCATTGGCATGAGAAGGATCAGTGCTGCAGAGGTGATCAGAGGGAAAAAAGTTCACTGTGCATTTTTTGGTAATTAGCTGCAGGTTTGGTAGTGATAGTTAACTGCTGCTTTAGTCTTTACACATAAGTGATTTTAAATTTAGGGTTCAGACCCCATGTCTGGACACCATTTTAGTGCATTTTGAATCAGAGTAAGTAAGGATTTACTTGTCACCATGAGTTGTGTAGCAAAACTTGGGTTGATAGGAAGGCCAACTAGCAAGAATCACTGATTGGCGAGGACTCTGCATTAACGGGTAAAACATCTGCTTTCCCCCATGTAATTTTAATATATTTGCATTCAGTTATTTTTCCTCCAGCTGCCTGCCCTCAGAATGAATGGCTGCTTTTAAGTATTTCTAAATATGTGCTTTTTATTTATACTTTTATCATGTTTTGGCAGTCCATGCCTCTAGGCTGCTCTCATAGGCACCCACTCTAAGCAGTAGCCCTGCAGTCACCTGGGCCAAGAATCTCTCAAAATGTCTTTAATAAAAAGCATCAGGCAACCCAACATAGAATCACAGAATCACAGAATGGTTTGGGTTGGAAAAGACCTTAAGATCATCTAGTTCCAACCCCCTTGTCATGGGCAGGGACACCTCACACTAAACCACCCAAGGCTCTGTTCAACCCAGACTTGAACACTGCCAGGGATGGAGCATTCACAGCTTCCCTGGGCCACCCATTCCAGTGTCTCACCACTCTCACAGTAAAAAACTTCTTCCTTGTATATAACTTGAACTTCCCCTGTTAAAGTTTGAACCCATTATCTCTTGTCCTATCACTACAGTCCCTAATGAAGAGTCCATCCCCAGCATCCTTATAGCCCCCCTTCAGATACTGGAAGGCTGCTATGAGATCTCTACGCAGCCTTCTCTTCTCCAGGCTGAGCAGCCCCAATTTTCTCAGCCTGTCTTCATACGAGAGATGCTCCAGTCACCTGATCGTCCTCATGGCCCTCCTCTGGACTTGTTCCAAACGTTCCATGTCTTTTTCATATTGAGGATACCAGAACTGCACACATACTCCAAGTGAGGTTAAGAAACTAAGTGCATGGAAGAATTGTCTGAGACCCAGAAGTTTAGCAGATGTAAGACAGGGTGCACCCACTGAATTGGATCAAGCAACCAAACTAACTCCTGTTGTGGGCCTGGCTTCTTGGCAAGAGACAGTGCAAAGGTGTGTCTGCCTTGCACATATCTTGTTGCTGCTATGTGTATGCTAAAGCACTGACCCCAGCTAGAAGGCTGTGATCAGGAAATTTGGAGAAGGGAGATAATTGCCAGGAGCCACCCTTCTAAACTGAGATAAGAGAGCAACCATGGGTGGTTAAATGTAACAATTGACTATGGGCTCTGCTGGAAAGGAACAGAGCAGCACAAGTCCATGGCATTCATACAGATCATGCTCATCTCAGGTGAGAGGTGGCAGACCACTCACACTATGTCCTATGGGGTACCAAAGCCTGCTGCTCCAGGGGAGGCTAAGTAGAGGAGCAGAGGGAGTGAGCATCCAGCCTCTGCTGCTACTCCCTTTCCCAGCAGAGACTAGGATCTGCTGCCTTCCAGGAAGCAAGGGAAGAGTGGTACAGGCATGATTTGGCTAGGAAACAGCAGCTAATTGTGCTGCTCAAAGCCTGTCTCCTCCCTCCCTTCATTCCCAAGAGACAGAGTGCCTGCCTGTATCTTCCTGGCTAAAGGCAGAGGTAGGGCTGACAAGTTGCCCAGGGGGAAAAAGAGAATAACAGCTCTGCAGTACCCTGTCTTGTTTGCCTCTCCTTGCTCCAGGTGGTTCCTGGCTATGTGAGAAGAGCTTGTTTTCCTCAGTCTTAACTCTGGTGGCAATACCCCAGCTCTGGAGGGATCCCAGCAGAAAAATTACAGGTTGCATTTAATTATCAGGAGGACTTATTTGGCACCAAGGGTCTGGAGCAAAATCAAGAATCTTGGCCGTTACTTTCGTATCACATTGGCTTTGTTGCAAGGTTCCTCCTACCCCCGTCTTGGGAAGCTAAGGTGGAGTCAATCCTGCTTTTGTGTGGTCAACAACAGGAGACATCATGGATAACAGGTTCCTCTTTCAGCCCCATGCTCTCCCTGCAGAGGTAGTGAAAGTCTAGTTTGGCACCATGTTCTTCCCTTCATATGGCCCCAGAGATAATTAGGTCATGCTCCCTGAGGTCCTGCAGTTCTGCTTGGACAGCAGGAAGGCAGCAGGCTTAACCTTGCCAACAGAGCCAGAAAGTACTCACTCATACTGGCCTCTGACCTTGTATCTGGAATGTCCCATGGAGTGCTTTCCCTAGAGAAACTGGTAGAAATTCCCCTTGCCTGAGCCATTTAATATGAGACCATAAAGAATGCTCAGGTCTGTAGCAATGGAGAGCAAACCTGGGCTGCCAGGACAGGGGAATAACATGACTTCTGGAGCCTTTTGTTCTCTGCTGCTGTGCCTGGCAGTCAACAGGAGAATCAAGCCAGCCTGCTTCTACATGAGGTGTTACACATTCAGAAATGCTCCTTGATGCCACCTGCCAAGCTGTAGATACAGGACAGAGGCTGTAATGTGGTCTGAAATAGCCGAATAGCTTATTAATCTAACCCATAATGATTCACTCTTGCAAGAATCTTCTTGGAGTCTTACAAGCAGAAAAATTGGGATGAGGTTGTAGCATAGCTTGGAGGGGTTCACAGATGCAAGGACTTCAGTAGAACTGGCCACTCAGAGTGCTGCAGGGCTCTGTCTGCCTTGACTGCATCTTTGTGCCAATCCCCATCCTGTGGTTCTGCTTCCTCCCACAGTAACATGTTTTTACGTCTGGATGTCACACCACCCTATTAATACGCATGTATACATACACACACAGTTATAGCTGCCTGGAATGCCATCACAAAAAGGCTATCCATGAAATGCTACCAGGAGCTATGTAAATGGTTTGGCTTTTACTGTCCTTTGCTGTTACCAGCAACTGAAATAGATGAGCTGCAACCCACTAAGAACAAGCACAAGTTACTCTTTATAGGCAGTGATTTGCATAGACATGAGGTGGGAAACAACTAGCTAAAGAGCAATTATGCAGAAATAGAGCTGCAGAGTGGGGAGGAGTGAATTACAAACTGAATGTAAGTCAGCAGTGTCACACTGCTGTTAAAAAAGCAAACATCTTACTGAGATGCATAAACAGGACTGTCATGTGGAACAGATAAGGAGCAATCCATCTACTCTCTTCACTGCTGGCAAGGTCACAGCTGGAGCAACATGTCTGCTTGGGGCATCATGCCTAAAGAAATATGTGAAGCAGTTTGAGGACCCAAAGGAAAGGTGCAAAGGTCTTCAGGGATTTAGAAATGAGCTGGAAAGGCAGCTAGAGAGAACTGGAAGAGATGAAGGGGAAACCCACGAAAAACACCACTCTTCAGAGGAAAGACTGAAGGGAGACAGGATGACAATAGCATATATTGTGACAAGAGAGGAAAATAAATCATTTTCTGCATCTGCTGTGTTTGAGACTGAAAGGCATTGTAGCATAGGAGATTCAGATTACACATTAAGAAAAAGAGGGTTTGCTCTAAGGATAATTAAGTAATGTAGTAGACTCCCAGCAAATGGTGAGTTTGCATTGTTATGGATTTGAAGAACACTTTAGACAAACATCTGATTATTCCTGCCTTGAGGCAGGAGGATAGACTAAGCAACTTCTTGAGATCTCATGCTGCCTATGCTTTAGGATTTCTGTGGTCCAAGGACAGAACACTTTGTCTGTTGAAGACCAGATTTGAAAGAGAGCAAAAATCTTTAAACATTGTCACAGTTTATTTCTAAACTAGTTTTATTTCAGTTCATTTGAGTTCAGGAGTCTGCAAGGGAATGCTTAAGTGAAGAAAAACAAATACCACTTTCTGCTAAAATCTAAACAGCAAATGAAAACATCTGGATTTCCACATTTTCATTAATAATTCACAATATGGGAGCCACATAAAAAAACCTGTCTTAGATCATGACTGAGACCCATGTTCTAGAAGCAGCAAAATAGAGAAAGTGCTCAGTTCTGGCTTCCCTGTCATTTCTTTAAATCAACAGCAGCTCCAAGCTCAAACTGAAGACTTGTTAGTGATATGAAAGCCTGGCTTGTCCCATGCTGTCTGTGATGTTCAGCACATCATAAATAGCTTTTGCTTTATTTTAAGCACATTTATTTCCGCACAGGTTTGTTTGTGCCCAGCTACCGAATCCTGTATTAGAGAGCATCAGCGTCATTGATACGCCAGGAATCCTTTCTGGAGAAAAACAGAGAATTAGCAGAGGTAAGTCCCAAGTTCAGTTATCTTCCACATGACAGTAGTGAAAACCAAAGGAATCCTATATGAGTTTCACCTCAACCTGTACAAGCTGTAGACAGAAAACCTCTCAGAGATACAGCATGACTTTGCAAATCAAGTCCAAAGGGGCATTGGTAATCTGCTATAGAGAATGTAAATGCTTTCAGGGAAGGTTGCTGACAAGGTCATCGGTACCTATGTCTCAGTCCAGTATTTCCCAGTGGAACAGATTTCCATCAGAAAGAGTCAATTAATACCTATCTACTTTGCAGAAACACTTACTTTCAGTGACTTATTGATGAGCAAGGCTCCCATGGCAATCAGTCTGGTTTCTTTCCAGTTGACCTCCTGGCAGGTTTCTTGCACTATCCAGTCTTCCTAGATCTAGCACAGGACTGGATTGGGCTTAAGAATCACTGGCACCCAGGTTCCTCATTGCAGTGAGGAATCTGGAAATGTTGGACACCCTAAATGGATCCAATGACTAGCACAGTGTCTTAATAAACTTCTGAGTGTCTCAGGCTGACCCTCTGCAGTGGGAAAAATCTCAGTACTTTAAATCTAACATCTGTAGTCACTTATTACTCTGTAAGGTAATAGTGGCATAGTTCACATTTCTTGCAGGTTCCTTAGACAAAGCCGGTAGCTATGCACTGGAAGAAAGCCAAGAGTAGTAATTGCAGCATTCAAGTTGGAGAAGATTAATTTTCATTCACACTGCCTATTAAGAATGCACAATTAAGTTTCAGCAGCACAGGCTCTACCCCAAGTTCTAAGACCTTTCCCATATTTTGGTGGTCTGTCCCATAAGGTTTGTGATGACTCATACTTTTTCCACTTCCGTAACACTCCTTTGCATTGAAATTGTTCTTGAAAACTTCCTTTTCACTTTAAATTGAGCAACCACCTTGCACAGAGCCACGTCTTGTTTGTTTTACTGAAATTTTCCACTACAGGGAGCTTAGCTAAAGAAGCATCGGTAAAGATATAAAGGACAGCTAGAGTTAGTTGAAAACTCACTTTAATTTTTTACATGGCTCTCTGCACTGCTAGAGGATAAAAATTCCTTCCAGGCAGTCTGCAAAAAGTAGCAATATGTACAAGCCTTCAGAAGGTTGAAAAGCATGGTGTGCAAGCATTCCTCTCTTCAGCAAAGAGTGTGCCCAGGTGGCCAAAAAGACCAGCAATATCTTGGCTTGTATCAGAAATAGCTTGATTAGGAGGACTAAGGAAGATATAATCCCCCTGTGCTTGGTACTGGTGAGGCTGCAAGTCAAATGCTATGTTCAGTTCTGGGCACCTCACTACAACAAAGATTGGTCCCAGGGAGGGCAACAGAGCTGGAGAAGGCTCTAGAGCACAAGTTTTTTGAGGAATGACTGAGGTAAGTGGGGTTGTTTAGCCTGGAGAAAAGGAGGCTGAGAGACCTTATCATTCTCTACAATACAGGATATTGTAGCCAGATGAGTGTCAGTCTCTTCTCCTAAGTAAGAAGTGATAGGGCAAGAGAAAGTGGCCTCAAGTTGTGTCAGGGGAAGTTTAGATTGGATGTTAGGAAAAATTTCTCCACCAGAAGGATGGTCAAGCACTGGAACAGGCTGCCCAGGGCAGTGGTGGAGCCGCCATCCCTGAGGTATTTAAAAGATGCTTAGGGACATGATTTAGGGGTAGAGTTGGCAGTGCTGGGTTAACAGTTGGACTCAATGATCTTAAAGGTCTTTTCCAACCTAAACAATTCTGCGATTCCCACAGCTACTCTATCTAGTAAATGCCAGAAATGGTGATGCACAGCTGTTAAGTTAGGAAAGTCACTGGTGCACTTTGACCCAAGCCAGTAATGCCTCTCCAGACGTCTGGGAACAACTGAGGGAACATTCCTCATAAGCTGAGAAGGCTAAAGAGGAGTCCTAATTCTCTAAGCTTTTACATGCTATACTTATTTGTAGGACTGCCTCAAGCACATGGGACAAGTTCTTCCAGAACTACTTCTCTGTCCTTAATGCAATTAAGTGCTTGTGTATTGGCCCTGTGACTAGTGTGTGGTCATTCCACCCTCTTGCCAGGAGGCGAGAACTCTAGATGGAGCACAGCCATCTTCTGCTCATCCTAGCATCCCAGGAATTTGCTCTGCTACATTTCAAATAAGATAAGGGGGCTGTCACAACTTGGCAGCCAGCTGACATAATCGCAACAGTTCAGAGTACAGGGTAGGTGGGATCTTGCTAAGTCACTAATTATATCCAGGACAACCTGAAGTGGTCCTGTGGACCATGTCAGATGGCCTTTCATTCAATAGCTAAAGGACAAGTTCCTCATCTGGTTTAAATCAACATCACTTTGTTGAAGCTGGCAGAACTCCAGCAGTTTCTATCTGCAGGGGATCCAGCCCAGGGAGCAGAAAGAGTCAAGTGTGCCGAGGTGCTTATGTTTAGGAAGGGCTGCTGCCAGGCATTGGCTTGAGTTTATCTCAAGGAAGCTAGTGTTTGAAAGGGAGTGCTCACCTTCCAGCTCCCATGGAAGAGGAATAGGAAAAAGTGGTGAGGCTGGCACCTCTACCACCAAGCTTATGAGCCAGCTGCCCTCATTACAAGTTGGTTTTGGAGGCAGACAAAGCAATAGTGTGGTTTCTAGGCAGAAGACAGTACTAAAACCTGCTGACACAGCAAAATGCTCCTGCCTTTACAGAATCACGTACTCGTTAGGTTTGGAAGGGGCCTCTGGAGATCACCTAGTCCAACCACCCTGCAAAGGCAGGACCATCTAGACCTGGTTACACAGGAATGTGTCCAGGCAGGTTTGGAATACCTCCAGAAAGGGAGACTCCACAACCTCCCTGGGCATCCTGTTCCAGTCCTCTGCTGCTCTCAACAAATAAGTTCTTCCTCATGTTGAGGTGAGACTTCTTGCATTTTAGTTTATGGACATTGCTCGTTGTCCTGTCACTGGGCACAACCTTCCCAGACTGCCCAGATTTCATTTGGGAATGAAGCAAGACCTGAGGGAATTTTACAGGGGTTTCCCAAGAGATACTTTGGAGTTTCATAACTGCTAGGAACAGGGGAGTTCTTCATGGCCCTATTGTTTTCTAGTAGTAGGTTTTAAGACCCTGAAACTGGGGTACCTGTGACGTAAGGACAGGGAAGAGAGTGGACAGTAAAGCAGAAAGAGGAAAAGTAAAGATGCAAAAGATGTGGCAGGCTTTCCCAGCCTGACCATCCCATGAGAACCAGCAGCATGTCTAAAAATAGGAAATTCCTCTCGCTGGGAACATCACAAGTCTGTCTCCTTTCCCATTAGACATCAAGAGCATTAGCTAATCTATACAGCGCCAACTTAGCAGATTACCATGGCATCAAAGTTTAGCAATCCATGAGGGCTGCTTTATACCCCTGAATTTCAAGGCAATAGCTGTTCCTGTTACTGCATCCATGTTTCAAGGAGCAGGAGCAAGGAAAGTGGGTTTAAAGCAGTGATTCAGTGGGCAAGACCAGGTTCTGAAGCTTTTTATTTGGCTGAACTCAACTCTGAATTAAATTCACTGCCTTGTTGCTGTTGAAAGGACTTAATGTGACAGATAATGCAGTCCCTTCCCCAATGGACAGAGAGTGTGCAGAAGCACCAGTGTTAGTGCTTGCAAGCAGGCAGCATCCTGTAGCTAGCAGCAGGGGTTTGCAAATGCAAGCTTTCCTCCAAGGAGTGTTGTGTAATTCTCAAGAGCTCTGCACTGGTTTTCTTCCAGTACACCACTACATGATCATAAGAGCCACCTTCCCCCCACAGCAGCCCATGAAGTTTCCCAGTAGCAGACCTGCAAGTTCAGGCCTGTCAAGCAGTTGAGGGTAATGCAGTCTGTCATAGCTGAAGTCCACATCCCCTTGGCATACAATGAGATCACCAGCACTAACACAGCTGCTGCTGCTCTCAGGCTCTGATAAAAAGGGTAGTCAAGGAGCTGCCTGCAGTGATTTGTCCTACTGAGCTGTGTCTCGCGTACTTTGTGATGGGCACCCATGGTGTCACAGATATGGTAGCTAGACCCCTAGTTTTTAAAGGCTTGGTGGGAAGTGTTCCAAGGATGTCATGGCCTAAAGCATCCTGCCCTTCACTGCTTCTGTATCATCCTTGCCTGAAGGAAAGCCATTTCTCTTCCAGTCTTTTTCACATGCTGGAGCATGGATCTATGTCTACACCTAAAGAACTAGTCATTGTATTCCTTCATCTGACCTTCTCCTTTCTTCTATTGTTTCCAGCTGAGCATGAGGCAACAGCAGGCTGCAGAGATGCCTACAGGGGAGATATGTGTACCAAAACAGCACAGTTTTGTCTGCTTTGACAGTTTTATAGTATGGGTGCTACCCACTTGCAAAACGCTGTTCTGGTGCCACATAATGAGCCAAGGCTATCCTGCTGGGAAGGAAGATGAGGAAGGAATGACTACTGAAGTGAGTGAGGATAAAGGGAAGGACCCCAGGTCAGGTCATGCAGTACTTTAGAATAGGAGTTAGGACTTTCTCATAATTCATCATCTTGTGCAGTCTGCCATGCTAATTGAGCCATCTGATAACAGCAACTCATGCACTTCAGTAGTGGTACTATCCCTGGGGGACTGAGCCTGACATGCTCTGCTGTCAGTCTCAACCTGCATATGCCCTGACCCAGGCAGATTCAAGTCTGCCAAGTTCATTGATGCGTCAGCCAAGCAGTGTGTGATTCTTGTTTCAGGGTGATACTTCCTGAATATATCCTGAACACTTGCTTCATTTTTACCCTATATATATGTATATATGTACATAGGCAATATATGTATCACCTCCTACCTTCCCCACATTAGTAGAGCACAGAGTCCTAGCCACAGGTCAGGACTGACAGCATCATTCCCCATCAGCTTTCTTGCCAGTATGCACTATTCCAGCCTTTTTCCAGCCTTCCACCCAGTTCCATTCTGGTGGCAGTGGTACAGCCGAGGCTTCCCATAGCCAAGATGAAAAAAAGCCCCACACGCTTTGCTTGCTGTGCCTGCTGGGAAGGAGAATTCCCAAGTGACCAGTAGCTTCAGCACTAGGGATATTTAGTCACTCCGAAGCCTGACAGTGAGAAGAAAAGTGCTAATGGCAAGAGTCTTGGGCAGTGCAGAGCTCTCAGACTTGACTGTGTCTCAAATAGCCATGCTTGGAAGGGAAGGGCAAATACCAAGGGATCTGATGTTCTCCCACTTCATGTGACATTGTTTAGGGTACAATGGCAACACGAAAATATTTTTTCTAAAGAGCCTTGTCATGTGTGCTAGCAACAGCATGATACACAACTGAAAGCATCCACCCTGAAAGCCTCTAAAAGGGAGGCATTTCAAATATTTGCTATAATACTCCCTACTGGTGATGTTTGCTTATATTTTGTATTTCAATCCGCCTGGCAGGGTGAAAGTGCACTGCTTAGTTTTAACTTCCACTTCACCTCCATTGCTGCAGTGAGGCAGCCTCTCCACCAGCTTGCCTGATTTTAGCACAGTCTCACAAACACTGTACCACTGAAAGGCTCAGTTCCTGCAGTCACACAGTTCTGTGCTTCCTCTAAAAGCAACCCAAGAATGAGCAGAAAATCTGCACAGTTCTTTTTATTCATAGAAATCTATGAAGCTGTGAGCCTAACTTTTCTGACCTTTGGAAAGACTAAACCATGATTTTGTTTAGGGAGAGGGGCTGTCTTCAAGATTTCAGTTGGAAACACTGCTATATTTTGCAGCTCCTGAGCTGGAAGAAAAAGAAATAATGCAGAAGAACAGAGGTTAAATAGTGCACAGATAGAAAAGGCTGTGCTTCTTTTAATTATTCCTCTTAACATATGCAAGCACTTAATTTGTGTAACAAGTCTGATTTTCAAAACAGCTGTTCAGTTTGTCCATTTTATCATCTACTGTGCACTCCAGCAATATCCTAAGGATCTGGTTTCATCAAGGAAAGATGGTCATGCCCATCAGTATCTCATCAATTTGCGTTATTCATGCTCATCATGTATCCTCTCAGCACTGAGTAACAATGGAGAAGGACTGTTTCCTGGTCACTGGTAGCAGCTACCAGTTACTGATGGCCATTTCAGGTCAGGTTTTCAAACATGATTTCTCCCTAGATTTAAACTATGTCTACTGGGAGAACTCTGTATTTGGACATTATAATAAAAAGGCTTCCTTGGAATTCCAGCTGCTCAGTGCTGCTGTGTACTGACCACTCTGGAAAACAGCCTATATTCAGATGCCTTCTGAGGTCTCAAAATCTGCCTAGGAACTGTTTCCTGGATTGGCCCAAGTACCAGAAAATTCTCAATCCATCTGTCACAAATGACAAAGATATAAACATGTAAAGGGTAGAGGGGAAGAGGTCTGCTGTGTGGACATAGAAGCTAAACAGGATGTTACAATGAAACTTTGTTCTGGACAAAGCTGTCCTTAGTTTTGCTCCACATGATTTCAGTATGCTTAGTGAGATTTCACTCAGTTTCCGCTGACATAAAGCAAGAGCCCTGTCAGGCTCCTGGCCCTGAAACATGAAAGCTAAAGCCTGCCAGTCCAGGTACTGGTTAATGTAAATGTTAGCATGAGGAATATGACACCCACTCATCTTTCCTAGCCAAGAACATAGGTAGGTTTTCTGTGCTTTGAGCCTTTTTGACTTTGGTTTGAGAAACTAAGTCTCCAAAACACGTTAGTATTTCCATTAGTTCTTGGTACTGAGAAGGAGATGCAGGGCACTGGCTGGAGGAAGTAGCTCCTAGTGCTGTGAATCAGCAGCTCCAGGACAGATTATTTCTTTGAGCATAAGCAAAGACAGAAGTGATCAGTATCTGAGGCCTTCTTTAGAAATTATGACATGTAACATTCATAGAAACCTTTTCCTACTGAAGGACTTCTGTCTACTTCCCAACACACCCACAGGTATACATTACAGGAATATCTATATCCCTGTGGAAGGCAGCCACTTCCAGGGAGGAGTATGGCAGCAATTTGCAAAGACAGTTTAGGATGAGCTGCAGTGAGGTATATCCAACACTCATCCCTTGCTTTTCATGTTCCCTTCTGTCCTCTCCTTCCTGGCACCACCAGCTCCCACCTTGAGAGAAACTTGCCCAAATCACTATTCTTCCACCCAGTCCTATCTGTTTCATCTCATTCTCCCCTATCACCCTCCTCTCTCTGCTGCATCATCTCTCCCAGGGTCTTAAAACAGCTACCTACCCTGCTTCCCACTCACTGTGTATGTCCTCAAAGGGATGTGTCACTTCCCCCTCTCTTCCTTCCTTCCTTCATTTTCTTCTTCTGACCATCATGTTGCCTTACTTCTCCTTTGCTTACAACCATCTGTCACACTCTGGTAACACCTGCCCCTCCTGGCACGTTGTCCCTCTCCAGTGTGGGCCGTCTGCTTGTTTTGCCATGATGTGGTTGTCTTTGAAGGGCTTTCAGGCGGGACATCACCATGACCAGATAGACTAAGCCTCCAAACCCTATTATTCAATTTAAAATTCAGATAAAGTCATTAGCTTCCTGGAACAGGCATTCATTTCATCTTCAAAAGCTGCTCCCTCTCTAGGTAGTCAGCATTTGCTATGCCAGCTATCCCATCTTCTGATGCTGTCCTCAGATACAGAACCAATCTATCCTGACAGATAGGGACATGGCCATAAAACTCTGCCCTATAGAGGGCTGCTGTCTGGTGAATATTCAACCTTTGGATAGCACCAGCTTTAAAAGAACGAAAAGGGAGCTCCCAGTGACTAAAATTCAGCAGGAAATAGGTCAACTACTAAAAACAGCAGCACAATTTAAAGCAGTAGTGGCAGCAAGCTGAGAAATACCTGCTGCAAAGCAGCATCTTTAGGGTTTTCAGCATTTGTTGATCTTGCTATACCTGTTTCATCTCACCTGAACTCCACTACCACAGGGGCTGTGGATGTAGTTTCACAAGACAGGAAATCCAGAATGCTTACTATCAGGCAAAAAAACTAAAACAAAACCCCCAAAAACCAAAAAAAGCCCCAAACAGAACAACCAGTGCAGCTACATGGTGAGAAACGCTGAACGTGCACACTCATTCCTGGTTTAAATTGGCTTAAAATGTTACAGCCACGCAGATTTTATGCTGGGTCAGGTATCATCCGTGTTCCCACAGTCAGCATAAAGGCTGTATCGTGCCTGGCCTGACTTGACAGAAATGTAACTGCATAATCCTGCCAGATCTTACTGAAATGCATGCTGCCAGGTATTCCAGTAGTGCAGAGACAAGTATTCATTAAGCCAGTCTGCCTTGTGGAGTCTAGGTGGCAGGGTGTCTGCAAGAAGATCATTTTCTCTCTATGCTAAATCCACTGACTTATCAGCTTTGAGTTAAAATCTGTTGAGTCGTTTTCACGCCGTCAAAAGGAAATCTGTCCCATAAAAAAAAACCCAAAAACATCTGATAGAAGAAAGTTATTATCATGTTCATCTTGTCCTCCTAGTACTGTATGGTTGGGATTCATTTTCTGTTCATGGTCACCTTATCTGGGGGTTGTGAAAGCTGCATCAGTGATACTAGAGAATGTTCAAGTGTGCATCATTTTTCATCAGAAATGCAAGTGCAGCCACAAACAGACAGGAATTACTGAGCAGAAAATTCCCACCTTTTCATTTGTCTGAACTTCCCTGCAGTGATGGTTTTGCATTTGTGCAGCTTGGCGAGCAGATGGCTTCCCAAATGCCCTGTAACTTTAGAATAAAACTCTGCTGTGTTATGTGGATAGCTTCACCCATCCTTGAAACACTGCCAAATCAGAGATAGTAACTGGCTGCTTTTGTGAGAGGCCTTAGCAACACTACAACACTAAGAAGGCGTGAAAAAACATGACACATTTGCAGTGGAATGAGCAAGGGAATACTTAAAAAACTCCTAATTTGACTGTAGATCAAGATCAATTCTTGATCTAAGCTCACACACTGATAATCTGCCAGAAGAAAAAGTTAGACCTTACGCACTGTAAAATGAAAAAGGGGCAATAGGATGGAAATCAAAGCAAGTTCATAATGCTTAGATTTAGTTACAGAATGAACTTCATGTGTTTTCAGGTGTTGAGCACCTTCCCTCTGATAGTACAGGAACAGCTAGTTAGCCTCCCTGTGGTTAATTCTTGGTTCTCCATGCTATTGAAGAACCATCTGAACATGAAAGCTTTGCTTAAGGAGCAATCTACTCCTTTATGTGCTGAAAGCAAAACTAGAAGTCAGCCCTGCAAATCACCAGTGTAGCAATTCTCTAGGCACTTGTCTGTGTGAGAAAAACACCATCACAGTCAGACTGCAGGAAGATAGTTGTAAACAGAGGTCTGTCCCACCTGCCCGTTCTGCAGGTCATACTACATGTTAAGGAACAATACAACACTTATGATAATTTTGCTCTAAAGTGTCATCACTTAACAAAATATACACACCTTGGTTTTCCTAACAGATACTTCTGTACTGGAGAATAATTAGAGCTGCACAGAGAGAGGTATCTTGCTTAGCTGAGAACCAACAGGAGAGGTCTCACACATTCCCTAAGTGCCAAAGGTAGCGGGACATACAAGATGAATATATGAGTTGGTTTTTTGTCTCAGTGTGGGTGCAGATGAGTCCATACTGTTCTGTTTGCTCTGAAACATCACCCCAAGTGTAACTCCCCAAGGGTTTTGTTCTCTCTTCTATGGCAGTATGCAGGATACCTGTCAGGAGAATTTCCCCAAAGAAGCTGGGAAAGAAAGTCTAGTAATCAATTCTAAACATTTAATGAAGTCCACAGGAACCTTCAAGACTGACTTACTGTAGCAGGTGGAAACATACAAGAGGTCTGAGCAGGTATTGATGCCCTCTTTTTGTTGGGTAGAGCAACTTCGTTGGTGAACAGGAAAGAGAAGCTCACAGAACAGATACTTTCTAAGTGCTGTTGTGGATCCAGGCTTGATACATGATAAAAATCAACAGAGCTAAGCACCTAAAGATACTTTTGCCATAATCCTGAGACTGGGGCAGATCAAAGGGCTATGGTCAGTCTCCCAAGCAGTTGGCTAATACCAAGACTACAATGCCACATTTTTAGGTACAGACACATTCCCCACTTCATCCCAGCCTGTATTAACCACAGGGAGGCTAACTGGCTGTTCCTCTACTATCAGAGGGAAACTATCCACATGATCTGTGACAGGATATCACTGTAGCATTACAGTGTGCCTCAGAGAGCATAACTCTGTTTTCCCCTTAATCCCCCCAAGAAAAAGGCTGGAAAAAGTAGTCATGGTGCCATGCAAACACATGCCAGCTTGACAATAAAGCATCCCAGTCAATGAGATTTGACAAGATTAAACGCACAAACATCTCCAAACAAAGTCAGCCTGACTCATTGCTTCCATGGTGAAAAAGCAAGCCGTGTAGCTCTGCATATGAAGAATAAACTCTCCTGTCATGCTAAGTGGTTTCCAATACAGCCCAGGCAGAGCGGAACATTAGGTGTGGCTATATATGCCACATGGAGAGCAGAAAGTGGTTCCCATTTGCAAACTCACTGATCTGTGTGGAGAGCAACAACTTACAGCCTGAACCCAGTCCACATGAAATAAGGTATCTGTATTGACTTTATCATGCTGCTAGTGCCTCCTAGAGCAATTTGGGAAAGAGTCAGCAAACATGGCTTTACAGCAGATAAGCAGTTAGACCTGTGGAGGTGAGCTCATTACAGTGAGAACATTTAAGGTTAAAAGGCTGTGTTAATATCTGAAAGCAAGCAGGACCAAGTTTATTCCAATTGTAAGAAGATCTGACTCATGATTGTTACTGAGGTCAGACAGGTGGACTAGGCAAGATATATGGATATCAATATAATATATTGAATGCTCAGCAGGTCTGTCAAAGGTAATGCAAATTCTGCATTATCTGAAGTTCTCAGCATCCAGCATAACTGAGCAAAGAGCCAGGACCCATCATTGCTTACTGCTGCTAGAGAAGGCACCAGTGTCCTAACTGAGCAGAAGGCCACTGGTGAGACAGACATCTCTCTTCCATCCGATTTCTGTAGATCCCATAGAAAAGAGCAAGCTGTCCACATCCACAAGCACCCCCACCACCCCAAACCCCTTTTCTTGTAAAGGGAAAACTGTAATTGACCAAAGCAAAACTCTGCCCAATAATAATGCTTTGTAGTTGTGCAAGTTCTCAGTAGCAAACATTTAATACCAATTTATCCAGCTGAAGAGAAAGTTGACCTGACTTGAGAGCCAGGATTCCACCCCAGTTTGCTTAGTCACAAGGAAAAGTCTAGTGGCAAAACTCAAGATCAGAGCTCAGCAGTCCTTCCTTCTGTAGTTCAGACCTAATGACTAGGATGCACTGGGTGTCCTCTAGGTTTTTAAGAGGACAGAAAGAAGAAGGGGGGGAAAGGGAGGAGTACTGAACTAATTGTCATACATTTATTCATGAAAGCCAAGACTAAAATAGTAAAAGGATTTGAATGCAAGTAGCATAAGGTCTGTCCTGATCTCTTCTAACAAGAGTACCACACTCTGGCAACACAGATAACCCCAAATATCACACAGCATAGAGAGCCTGAAAGAGCAAAGGAAGAACACCAGCCTCTCAGTGAGGCTGAGAGGTGAAAAACCACCACAGAGCTAGGAAGGAAGGTCATGTTGTTGTTATTGCTGGTTTTTAAAAAGACATCACCACCACACTATTTATTATACCCTGTATTGCCTAGAGATGCACCCAAGTCTAGCACTGTGTGTCCATTATCCTTAGTTCTAAGACATAAGAAATTTGAACCCACAGTTCGTAGCTTGAGTCCACCTCTGTTGTTCACAGCAATGCTGTCTCCTAAGCATCAAGCACTTAGCAAAGTAAACACAAATCATTTTGCTTCGTGCACATGCAGGAGGTATGGCAGGATGATTACTCAGGTACGGCAGGGTATATGCATGCTGGGTTTTGAGTTGAATGGGACAAACAGTCTCGCCAAACTAGACAAAACCTGAGAGTTATTAAGCAGTAGAGACAAGCATCTCAAACCAGTCTGGGTGCAAGTACTGCAATTATCCAGCGTTCTACAGCTTTTGTATGCTATGATGATGGCCAGTAATTCAGAAACTAGGCCTCTCTTGTTGCCACATGCAAAACTTCTGGAGTAGCTGTTTGAGTATAGCAATTTCCTTGTGATATGAATTTAAATTAAGCATCTGTAGCACAAGTTCAGGATTTCTTTGGGCGATTTCTTAATATGATGAGAGCCTTCCTTAACTCTGTGCACCTTGGGTGTTTCAGTGTGAAGGACCATGCCTTATCTCCACCTTTGATGAGGAATGATGTTTCACGTTGCCTTTATCAAGCTACCTGATCTTACTGAGGCAGCTTACTCTTCGCAAGCTTACCCTCAGATGGCATAGCTCTGGTACAGCAAGTAGGCTTCTTTACTCCCATGCATGTGCATCTCAGCTTTTCTTCCACCCCTTGCAGGTTATGACTTTGCTGCTGTACTGGAGTGGTTTGCAGAGCGGGTTGACCGCATCATTCTCCTTTTTGATGCGCACAAGCTGGACATCTCCGATGAATTCTCTGAGGTCATCAAGGCCCTGAAGAACCATGAGGACAAGATGAGGGTTGTTCTCAACAAGGCTGACCAGATAGAGACTCAGCAGCTGATGCGGGTGTACGGTGCCCTCATGTGGTCCCTGGGAAAGATTGTCAACACTCCTGAGGTCATCAGGGTCTACATTGGCTCCTTTTGGTCCCATCCGTTGCTCATCCCTGACAACCGCAAGTTGTTTGAGGCAGAGGAGCAGGACCTGTTCAGGGATATCCAGAGCCTGCCCCGCAATGCAGCCCTGAGGAAGCTGAATGATCTCATCAAGCGAGCACGGTTGGCCAAGGTGGGTGTTGGCGTAGAACCCCCCAGGCATTCAGTTTGGACTGTCTGCAGTATGGAAGCTTTAGGGGAGTGGTTTTGGCCAGTTTGGCTTGCAGAGCTGGTGGATCCTACTTTTTATCAATCCCATTTCACTCAGGCCTAGCATATTAGTCCTGCGCACTTCAAGGAAGAAAGCACCTCCTTTTCTTGGTGCTTCAGTCATGACAGGCTACAGTGAGAAAGGTAGCCGCAGATCAAAGCAGGCAGCACTTGAAAGGATCTGGAAAGTTGCTCTGTGGTAGCAACTTAAGAATTAAGACTTTTTCAGTATGTCAGAACCAAGGGAATTGGTAAGCTCTAGCTCTTTTACCTTAAACTTTCTTAGCCAAGAGAAGTACGTGTACACAGAGGAGGTGGAGACTCACAAGAATGGCAAGTAAGCCTGCTGTATCTCTGGATATTTGAAATGAGCTGAATGAAGCCCCTCAGAAACCAAGGAATAAGCCCATATAAATTGAGAAGAGAGATCAAAGATCCCTAGAAAGCTATCTGTGCAAGGGTCTTCATTTCTAAGAGAAAACACAATGTCACAAGTTAAGGACTGATGTTCCTACTAAATCAGTAAAAATAGCCTAGAGAGCTCCAAAAACCTCTATGTTTGGTTCAGACTGGAAAGGGACTATTCCCAGGAAGGCCATGCCCAGTGAAAGAAAAAAATCCACACCACTCCCTCCAGGAAGTGCATATGAATGTTACTGTACGTCCAGGACTCATACACTGTCTTCACCTTGTCTTAGCACAGGTAGAGCACACAGCTGAGCAGCACGTAGCACTGCAGCAATAATCAGTAGATACAGGCAAGCTGAGGAGCTGAGCTTGTTCTTCAAGGTGGGACAAGATGGGGTTGAGTCCTGGGTACAGATACTCTCTGCTGGGAACAATTTTCTAATATGCTCTTTAACACTTGTCTTCTTCATTCTGTATCATTTAATGCCCTTCAGGTTCATGCCTACATCATCAGCTCCCTAAAGAAGGAAATGCCCTCGGTGTTTGGGAAAGACAATAAAAAGAAAGAGCTTGTTAACAACTTGGGAGAGATTTATGCCCGGATTGAACGGGAGCATCAGATCTCACCAGGAGACTTCCCTAATCTGAGAAAGATGCAGGTAAGCAGTGACATGTTGGCCAGATCACCAAGCATCCAAGGAAAGCATTAGACTACCTCAGGGTATATGACAGAAGCCACGCAGACACTGTTGTTGCGATTGTTGTTGGGAAAGGCCTGTTATAATGTTGAAATAGACCTTGCAATATGTGCAGGCTATATTTGGCCATGAACATTTTTGCACATAGAGCTAGTGTGAAGCTACAGCTGCCTTCATTTCTCAGATCTCTGCCTGAATAGCACTTGACAGCAAATTATTTCTTCTGGTTTTCTTTATTTTAAATTCCAGGTTCCATTTAGAGATTTTCCAGACCTAAGAATATCGCTAATGTATAGTAAAAGAAAAACTATAACCAGAAAAAGTTATACATATGCCCCCCTCCTCAAGAGCTGCCTTTTTTTTCATCTTCTACTTCACTCTGTATATAGAAAGAGAGAAAGGAGCCTGTGGAAACTTAAAGCCCCTCTTCTGTTTTAAACAGAGAAGCAGGCTTTCTGTTCTGCAGAACTAAGACCTGACCCAGTGTTCATGCAAGTCAAAGACTTCAAAGAACATTGGATCAGAGCCTTGTATTGTATATTCAAACAATACTGGACACTGCTACATTGCTGCATGGCTTCAATCCAAGCAGAAACCTGTTCTGAGTTGCTAGCTGTTGAAGTCATTACTAGCTCCCTATGGAAAACACACCCATCTGCTCTTTTTCTTTTGTGAAGTATATTTTCCATAAGTTCTTGGGAATGAGATCTATGGAGTGTATCCAATAGATGATCCCATTCACTACTTGTTAAAATGTGTGTTTAAAAATAACTGTACCAATCCAGAAGGAGTGAATAGTGTGGATTTAACAAGTAGAGGGTGAAGGATAAAGCTGTAGGTCGTTTTGCAGTTTTTAGAAGAGACTTATCTGCAGGCCCTGCTCAAAGCACTTTTGCTTAGCTGTGAAAATTACAGACTGAGCCATTCTGTAAAGACATGCTCACCTCTTTACAGGCATACTAGTGTCTTTATGGCATCTGAAAGATGCCCTGCATGCTGATGAGTAAAACAGTCTTTTCCTAGAGTAACATCTCCTTCCCAGAATGCAGAGGGGGAGGGAATGCAGAGCACTGGCTGGAGGATGTAGCAAGAGTTGCAGAACCAGTTTGCCTTGAACAGTTTGGTCTTCAGGGACATTTCTTCTATGTAACTTGGAAAGGAGTCTTACTTGCGTATGACCCTTGTCTTAGCCTTTGGGTGAACCACTTCCCTTCTCACCATGTACCACGTCAGCCCCCTTTTGTAAGCTGAGATAATTTTCTGTAGGGCTTAAAGAGCGTTTAAGTAAGAGCAAGGGCAGCCAGAGAGAGGCCATCACATGCTGAGGAACAGGGCTATCAGAGGAGGGAACGCTGAGCTCCCCACTCCTCTGCAATAGCAGGGTTTTTTGAGCCAAATAGCAGTCATCCCACTCTACACTGTTACTGCACTGTGCATGGTCATGTTGCTCACATCTTGCTGTGTTGTCCCACTTTAAGGATCAGTTGCAAGCCCAGGATTTTAGCAAGTTCCAGCCCCTGAAGAGCAAGCTGCTGGAGACAGTGGAAGACATGCTGGCTAATGACATCGCCCAGCTCATGGTGCTCGTACGCCAGGAAGAGTCACAGCGGCCAACCCAGATGGTGAAGGGAGGAGCCTTTGAGGGCACCTTGCATGGTCCATTTGGCCATGGCTATGGCGAAGGCGCTGGTGAAGGGATCGATGATGCGGAGTGGGTGGTGGCCAGGGACAAGCCCATGTATGATGAGATCTTCTACACGCTCTCGCCTGTCGATGGTAAAATAACTGGTGCCAATGCAAAGAAGGAGATGGTAAGGTCTAAGCTGCCCAACACGGTGCTGGGCAAGATATGGAAACTGGCTGACATCGACAAAGATGGCATGCTGGATGATGAGGAGTTTGCCTTGGCGAATCATCTCATTAAAGTCAAGTTGGAAGGTCATGAGCTGCCAAATGAGCTCCCTTCCCATCTCCTCCCTCCATCCAAAAGGAAAGTAACAGAGTGAAAGGAAAGTTACATGGGAGAGGGAAAGGGAAATGGGGGGAAAAAAAGATCTAGAAAAACATGTTTACTTAAATTATACCTTTAGAGGCGAGATCAACTTTGGATTTATACTTATTTTGTTGTATGAAGAAAAAAAGTCAAGAGAACAAAAAAGTCCAGTCCTTCACAATAATATGCAATTAACTCTTCCAGTGTAACATCCCTGCTTCCTAATGTGTAGTCTGTAAATATGAAGGTAAGGAAGGTATGTTGAGATTAGGAGGATCTGATAAGCAGGAGTAGAAGAAAAACTGAAGTGGGCTGCATTTTTTGAGTGGAGTAGGCACTAGTGGAAACCAAGCCTCTGTCACTCCTGAGCTTTGGCTGCACTCTCTGCTCTTAAATGAGTCTCACAAACTTCAGGAGACAGAAATCTTGATAGCAAAGAGGAAACCACAAGGTCTCTGAGCTATTGGCCAAACTAAAGAGCACTTCCTGATTGACAAACCTAAGCCCACACTAAAATACTAGTTACTAGACCCCAGAGTTAAGACTTTTAGGAGCCTTGATTTACTGTTAGATTCAAATTTTACAAGTGTTTCCCTGTCCTTAAAGACAAAAAAACATGAATAAAATCTGAAACAGCTCTGAACTGGGCAGCTGGAGTTCCTCATTGTTTGCTGTGGGACAGGTATTGAGAATTCCCACTCGTCTCTACCTCCTGTTTCAGTACCCAGGGGAGTTTAGTTCTGCAGGCATGGCCAAGAGAACCACCCCACAAGGGATACAGAAGGAGGGGGCACTAGAGGCAGACATCAGGTGGGTTGGAGCACCACTCCCAGGCTCACTGAACATTTCGTAACCAGTGGATAGTGTTTTCTCTTTGAACAATGGTGTTGTTTATCATTCCTGTGAAGTGACATGTTTACTCTCATTGTGCACAGTGTAAGCTAAGGTCCCATTCTTAATGTAAAGATAGGAACCTGTCACTGTCGGGTAGGTAGATGGTCCATCATAAGAGCAGAGAACACTGGGGCGCAGGGCAGAGCTTGCTCTGCTGCCTGTGCCCCCACAAATGTAGCAGAGATGACAGCCTTCACCCACTTTCCTCCTCACCACACAGTAACACTTGATCTCCAGAACCTCTGCCCTGAGCTAAGAGACCCTCTCCCTCCTCTTTCATGCGCTGAGATTTTTGTTTTCAAGACCTGATTTTGGCAGAAATCCCTCTATTTCCTATTTTGTTTCCTGAACACACAAACACACAGAGGCACTCTTCTGGGTTTTGTTGTTGCTTTGGAGCAGCGTGTTGTTCCAATTCCTGTTGTCACTTTATATAAGCTGAGCTCCTACTGTGATGAAAAACCAAGACAAGTGTAACTTATTTTATATCTCTGTGTTCATATTATATAGAGAAATATATTCTGTGTATGTAGGATGTGCTTATTGCAGTACATTTATCACTTGTCAAAAATTAATGCATTAACCTCTTTTGTACCCTGGTCCTAAAACATTATTAAAAAAGAAAGGCCAGATCTGTCTATTTCTTTACATAGCAAAATGAAACGCAGCTGAAAAGGGGGAAAAAAAGCAGCTTATTTCTACATGCAGCAGAATGAGGAAATGATCCTTAGCACATTCCCAGATATGCACATACAGACCAGCCCTGCTGGCCCCGGGTGTACACTGATGAGTGACTGGTTAACATCTGCAACAACTCCTTTCTCTTCTGGCAGGCTAATCACAACCTCAGTACTTGCTGAAGCAAGTGGAATTGTACCCACCACTCACCTTGTTCAACACAGGGGGAAGTAGCCACCAAATAATTAGGAAAAGGAATATACTGAAAGAGTTTTCACCTGCCAGTCAGGCAAGAATGCTTCAGGTTTATCAAGATCTGAAAAGGACACAAAAAACCCACCAGTCCATAGTCTTGCTGGTTCTAATTTTGCTTCTGTTGTCATTGCCTTTTCTTTATGTGTTGATTACAGTGATTGTTATCCCCAGAATGGGACAGAGGGATGCACAAGTAAGACAGTGAGAGCAGTTAGGGTTGTACTGGGGAAGCACGCAGAAAGAGGGTGTGAGCTGCAGTGGTTGGCAGAGTTTCCATTTGGCATTTGTACAGGAGAGAGAGGTAAGAGGAGATCATAGGGTGGAGAGCAAGAAGTAATAAAGACACATTTAGGAAGTCAGCAGAGTGACTGTTACTCCAGTTCAACTACCCAGTAACCCCCAGTTTCACTGTCATTACAAGTGTGCATGTCTGCTAATGCTGTCCAGGTCATTCTGTGGAATTGGCATCCATCTGACTCCAGGTTGAGGCTGGAAAGAGTCCCCTGAATCAGTCCTTCCTCTAGGTGGGCATGATGTTCTGATGCCTGCTCATACAGCACATTGATGCCATGCTGAAATCTGGCTTTCTTAAAAAGCAACTGATACCTGGTTCTCTCAAAGGGGGTGGCAGGTGAAGTCTGTTAGTCTTTTTCCAGTATATAGCAGCAAGGTGCTCAGGTAAGCCAAAAATTCATTGTAATGGGTATCAAACAGCTTTCAGGGCACAAAATATTTTGTGCTTGATAGTTAGGACATACGAGCTCACAAACCCAACCACTACCTTGCTGTTAAAACACATGTAGTAGATCAGTTTTCATTGCACTGACTGCAGTTGTTCTATAGCAATCTCAAAAAAAGGCTTACTGTTAAACAGGAAAGAGCAAGAGATTGTGTTGCTGATAGCAGCAGTCCCCCACGTCATAGCTAATCCACACCAGTGCTACAGCACATGCGACGCAGCTCCTGCCTCTGCTCTGTGCATTGTGCAGAGGCTCCAACTCTACGTCTCCACACCAGCCTCTCCAGGATGTGTCAGCAGGATTCACTCGGAAGGGACAGTGGGACAAATTGCTCTGCCAGCACAGGCCAAGTGCACAAAACCACTGCAGCATGGGAAAGTTCTTTCAACACTTGCTCAGAAACCACTTGTGCTGTCAGAGTGCAACTTCCCCAGCCATGTTGTAGGGGGAAAACCAACACAAGCATTTTAGTGACAAACAGTTACTTAACACGATTGCACTGTAGTTCAGCGACAGGGCAGGAGACAAAGCAACCGCGTTACAGAGGGAACAGGACAGCCTCTTGAGAGGCTGTTTCCAGAAGGGCAGTTTACAGACAGTCTTCCGTATTCAGAGAAGTTTATCCTGTACATTTTACTTTTGTTAAGCTCTTCAGGAAGTTAAAAACCAAAATCACACTCCACCCCCCCCACCAAACCCCAAGCACCCTGAGCTTCTATATGCAACAGATGCAATCCTATCTCTCCAGTATAGCCATGAGAAGACATACATTTCTCTGTCCCTTTCCCACAGACAGCAGCTGCACACCCCCTCTTTTCTATTTTTCCTTCAGAGTTACAGCTTCTGGGGCAATCCCAGCCACGCGTATTGTTCCTCACATCTGTAGCAAGGAGGTGATTTCCCAGGCCCACAAGGACTCCCTGTCCACTGTGCCTGTTCCCAAAACCAGGCTCCCAAAGGTATTATCTGTGTCCAACAGTGCTTCCTTTTTGTAAGAGCAGTTCTCAGTTACTGAACAAGGTGTTCCCCCAGGAAGTTATACAGAGGAACCTATTCATTTGCTCATGTCTGGGTGGGGGATTCCATCACATGGACATGCGAGTATCACTCACTGCTTTCAAGCCCCTCTCTATCCATCCACAGACAGAAGAGCTTCCACAAGGTCAGAAGAGCAAAAAGGTCCTTTTGCTTCTTCTGAGTAGGGTCTGCATTTGGTCTTTTATCTTTCTGTTCCTTTCTGGGAAGGATTTGGAGAAGAAAAATCTGTACCCACAAGGTATATGGGCCAATAGGTGGGTTTCTTGAAAATTAAGTTCTCTCTACTTTGGAAAACAATAGGCAGATTGGATCAACAGTTCTCCACTACCATTTACGTGAAGGGAAGGATAGTAATTACACTAAGTTCCCTGGATAAGACTTCACGGGAGGTGTGTAGTTTAGAAAAAGGCAATTACTTCTGTGAGCTGGAGTTGAGCCAGCATGCTCCAGTTCAGAGGGATTTCTAATCAAACAAAAAGTTGGAATCAGTTTTTCCATCACTTCAAGTTCCAACATAAACTCCGTACAACAATGAAATTCAATCTTCAGTCTGGAAACTGTTCTTTTAACTTGTTCTTATTATGCCTTAATGCTTTGTCCATATGACAGCAACCTTTGATTGGGGAGCACAGTTATAGGCCAGTTGACCTCACATAGATTGACAGTGTTCTGCAAGCCCAGCAGGGCTACACCTCTTGCATCATTGATAGCTTCTTCCTCTGCTATTGTTTTCTCTCAATGTTTCTCTTACTACAGGGACAAGTTGTGCAAAGAGGGATTAGGTAACTCCACATTTAGGCTTTGGCAAATCAAGGGACATGATAGACTATTTAACCTCTTCCTAGACTCAGAAGTCCTAAACTCCTTCAACACTTGACAGGTGGGTGTTTGGGAACACTCACCGAGAACACCATTGAGTTTTCAGAGAGGAACAGCTTGACTATAACATCCAAGTTACTTTTGTGGAATTTTCATAATACAGTATTATTTTCTGGTCTTTCCCTTTCCTTCTGTATGCTTTTCCTCATCTTCCCAGTCTGTGCAAGGGTGGGGGAAAACAAGGCTTAGTTTGGAAACTCAACATGCTAAGAAGTTCAAGGCTACTGCAGCAAGTCAATCACTGTGTAGCTTCCCAGCACCTTAAGGCACTGCAGACAGAGTAACGAAGCCAGTATTTAAATGAATGCATTTGAAACAGTTCCTCTCTGCCTGAAGGCAGAGAAATCCCTGATGAGTTCAGCACACGTTGTCCATTACGTGCCCATTCCACTGATGCCTTTGCTGGTCAGGAGCACGTCAAACACTGTGAGAGTTGCTAGGTTTAAAACGGGCTCTCCTCCAGCTAGTTACGTGTTGTGTAAACAAGCGTCAGCAAGGGCTCCGTTAATGTCTTCTGAAGACATGGACGTGAGAGATATTTATAGGCCTTGGATTATATTGTCCTCCTTGCCTGTGCCATCGTGCAGACAAATGAAGGGCGTATGCGTGGAATTCCTCTCCTTGTGCCTCACTAGATTGCTGCAAGCAAATGCCAACTAGAAACTGTCTCTAAATAGCTTTTACCCATCGCTCAGCCTACCACCCTCCACATCTATCAGCAAGATGAGAATCACAGAAGCTCCTTATAAGGTGATGGCAAAAGGAAGCACAGCTCCCCGGTCACTTCTCTTACCTCCTTCAGCCATCAGTTTTCAAGGCAGAGTTTCAACAGCTTTTCCCCTAAAGCCAGTGGGAAAGCATCGCTGTAAGAGCTCGCTGCCTGCCGTGCTTGAGCCATTCACAAAACAGATAAGGGAGATTTATTTGCATCCAACCATCTTTAAAGCTTCACATAGCACAGGCATCTCCAGTTTGTACCATAACTACGTAACTTGGAGTCCCAGCTGGCAAGCTAACAGGCATATTAAATCCTCAAAAGCCGAATTGCTCCCTGATTAGCATGGAAGGACCGAGTCCCTCAGTAAATAGTTCCTTCACATGCCAATGAGGAGTTTCAGTTCCTCTATATACACAGAAAGGACATGAGCAGCTTAAGCATCCATAACAGCTAACTAGCACCCATCAAAGTGATTCTAGCATGGAACAAACCCTTGGCAAACTAGGGAACTTGCACCATTTGCCACAAAGGAAGGTTAGTTCTCTAATTAATATCATCATTATTGATGACTCATCCTGCAAAAGGGATAAAAGCAGCAAATAAATCACAGCTTACAAACTGAACTATAGTAAGAAATGGTGGCATGCTTCCCCGGGTCCCACCTGCAGCGACCAACGTGTATTAACAAAGCACACCTAAATTTCTTCTTCCTTCCGAGCCATGCAAGACCTGGCTCTTCCTTCTGAAACTGAGCAGCCTCAAAAGGGTAAAGGAGATGATCTGGTGGTTGCCACTTAGTGCTGGTCTGGAGCTCTGTAGGCTGCTCAGGGCCAATAAATCATCCAGCAACCAGAAGAGCAATTGAGAAAGAAGCTTTGCTGCCTAGAGATGTCTCACATGCACTGAAGTTAACAGAGATCTTTACAGAACAGGAGTTATGCAAGCAGTGCATGGTAACCCCAGGTCTCATAGGGACCCTTAATCAAAAACCCACCATGGGTCAAGTACTGATGATGCTTTGGGACCTGGTTTTTAAGCTCTGGTTCAAACCTGCTTCATCCCCAGGCAGGCAGTACCTGCTATAAACCAGCAATTAGCTCTCAACAGGGCTATGTATGTACTTTGCCTTACCATTAAGTACAGTGATGGCTGAATGCTTTGCAAATATCCAGGCCCATAGCAGCCAAACCATAGTCCATGGACCACTGACTGTCTCAAAGCTGTTTGTGCTACAATGCAACCTTTATGGTGATAGAGGTTTTGATAGTTTTGTGTGTCCCTCCCACCAGCACTTCCCAGGAATGGAGAGTGGGAAGGCAGCGAGGTTTGGCAGCAGTACTTTCCTTAAAGCTCTGATGATTGAATTGCTCCAGCCCTTTGCCTGCAGTATATTGCCCATGTCATAAGGAGAGGGGATGCTGGGGAGAAGGCTCTGTCAAGCCTCAGCCATAGCACTTCAGCAGAGCAGCAGAGAAGAGACACGTGCTGCCTGTGAAGTGGCAAAGTCTAAGCTTGAAAAGCTTTTCCCTCCTCCATCCTCTGCAGAGCTCAGTCAAACCCAGAGCCACCACATCATCTCAGCCTTGGCAGCATTTCAGCACAGACCCGAGGTCAGAGTTTCACATCTCTTGTGAGAACCTGGAAGGAGCAGTTACAGGCTTTGTTTGTGGGCTTTCATAACAATTGGTTTTCTCAAGGCCACTCTGTGTTCTTCCCCTCCCATTAGGGCTCTGGGGAAGTACAGGTCCTCACCCAACCTGCACAGCAGGAATGAGGAAGAAAAGTGCTTATCTTGACACCCCAAAGACCTTTGGAGATGGGCAAGAGTAATGGCCCTTGTCCTGTAGCCCCCTGGAGAAAGTCAGTCCCTGTCAGGTCCCAGAGCAACCCAGCAAAGATGACCTCCCAGCCCATGCCACAGGAGAAGCTGGTAAAGGCACAAAGGGAGACCAGAGGACAGGGGGAAGCTGCTGAAGTTGGTCAAGATGCAGTGTACATGCAGCTAGGGCAGGCTGCTGCAAGTCGAGCATGTTGAAAGCAGGTCATGCCTTCATGGAGGGTCTGTCCAGTCATCCCAGAGCAGCTACTCTCCAGCCAGCAGGGAACATGGATGTCCCCTTCACAGGGGAAGAGAAATAAGCCCTGCAGAGCAAGAGATGATAAACTGCTAATGTGACAGATCAGGACACGTTGCCCTTTCCAGCTGCCTCTATCCCAGCTCTGTAGAGATCACGGAAGGTCACAAATATCGCTGTTTCGGATGGGTCACCTCGCTCGTTTCACTTGGGTCACAGAAATGAGGGCAGATGGGCAGCCTGTCACCGCTTCCTTTCAGGAGGACAGTTACGAACAGAAGCTGGCGTGGTCCTTCTTGAGGGCAGCAGGCCACCATCACAGCCAAGAGGCCTTGCTGCAGCCCTCCCCTTTCTGCAGAAGGGGGTTTACTCAGCCACCTTCAACATCGATGTCAGAGCTGTGATTTACATGGAAAGGATGCCAAGGTCGGGGTGACACAAAGCTGGTGGGCTCACCTTCGCCACTCAGACACCCCAGGGGAAAGAGGATGCACAGACCTGGCTTCCCACCATCTCCAGGGCTGGTCAGACCTGTTCACAGCCCATTTCCCCCCTCATCTAGCCAAGAGAATGCCTTTCAAGGAGCCCACCACCCTGGTTGGAAGTTTGCAACTGAGCTGCCGGACCTGCCACTGAATTTACAGCTTTAATTACTCTGGAGGCACCTCAAAGCCTCAAGAATAATCAGAAATGCAACCTCATTGCCTGCCCCAAGTCCTTTGCTGGAAGGGCAAGGGAGACAAGCACCTCCCAGCCCTGTAAGCAACTGCTGACTCCAGCAAGAGAGAGCAGGCCAAGAGGCCGTTTCCAGGAGAGGCAGGCTGCTGTTATCAGCTCCCCAGAGATGAGTGTGCAAAATACCTGGCATATTATACCCCTTGCGTCATTTGTATTCAATTGTGTATCTAAGAGGGAAAGGGAGAGGGGAAAGAAAGAGGCTCTTGACTTCTGCCCAGGAAGATGAGATAAGGTACAAGGAGAGGAAGAGTGATTTTTACAGCCCCAGCAAATAGCTATTTACTTCCTAACGAAGTGCTAGTGCAAACACAGAACATAGTCCAAGGAGAGAAAAAGGCCATTGTTTACTGGGTTTTAGACAAGTGTCTTTAAATGCCCCGTTAGAGAGATAAGTGCATATTAAGAGAGAAAAATGGGTTCACACATGAATGCAGTTATCAACCGCACTCCTGTGTTTGGCCAAGTGTATTAGCTACACTTGGCCAAAGACTTCAAGCAATCATGGACCAAACCCATTTCCCAGAAGCGCAGAACACAGCATGCTAAACCTGCACAGAGGGCTCTGGGGTTAAGACCATCATTTAAAAACAGAGGGCTGGAAAACAGTTGATCTTTCTATTTAAAGATTTGTTTCAGAGAGGGATATCAGACCAGAAGCCAATAAGCACAGTCAGGTTTCAAAGTGCACTCACTGTCTGTTGTAAGATGGAAGGATGGAGATCTGTAACCTCTGATTCTGATTTACAGGATTCCTTCAGCTGAGTGGGACCCCAGGCCATGCTGAGAAATGCATTGTCCCCAATAAAGCATGGCTCCCCATACTCCCAAAGCAATAGTGTATCTCTAAATGCCAGGCCAAGAGTCCATGGAAAAGTGCTCTGCATCACTGGTGGCACTCAGTGAGCTTACTCAGGACATCATTGGGGCTCTTCTGCATGACCCCACTGCCATTAGGAGAGCTGGTCATGGGTTGCCCACTCAGAAAGTCTCTTTTTCCTTCATGGCCCAGCAGCTCAGCTTTCCAGACAAAAGTTTAATTCTTATTTATAGGCAAAAGAGATTCACCAGCAGAAATTAAGAGATAAACAAGCACTTGAGTCAGCAGTGAACGCGACAAGCACGATAACCTGGCAGCAGCATTGTGCTTCCTCCTTCACATCACACAGCTCACAGCACACAAACCAGCTCTGTTGGAGAGATTGCTGCGATGCTGTGTGACAGCAATGCACAAAGCACTCCAACAGATACACCAGGCACAAAAAAAGGCAAAATAAAAGGAAATACTGGGCAAGGAGCCAGTGCTGATCAGCACAGCTACCAAGCAGGTTTGAATGTTAAGCTCCTGATCTCTATACATAAAGCACACACACTGAGTTTTCAGACACGTTTTACTACATTGCATATCAAATGTTTGGGGTTTTAAATTCAAAGATACTTTGGAGCAATGCTATTTTTAACTGCTTCTGGATATGAACAAGCCCTCTGTGCTGGAGATGGGCACAGCAAAACCGGGGCATGAAAACAAACCAGCCAACCCCCTGTGACAAGTTTGACAAGTTTCAATAGCACATATATATATATATAGTTTTACACAGAGGCACCTGCACGTATTTGGGATACAAACACACAGGATTTCATATGGCAATAATTTAGGAATCCCCCTGCCATAAAGTTCTAGACCATCCCAAGTGCTGCAATTACTTCTGCTGAGCAACAGTCACTGAAGACTGAACTTTTGCATTTCTTTGAGACATATTTTTGTTGTTTCCTGATCCAAATACAGAAAAAACCCAGGATCATAATTTAGCCACAGAAAACAATGAAAATCTTATCACTGTAAATATATGTAGTAAGATAATACAAATCCTGTCCCTTGGCATTTCCCCTCCACCCTCCACTCCTACCACTACCCCTTCCAGTTTTAGAGCCTCTCCCATGCTTGTATGGAAGATTGACGCCCATCTTAAGGCCATAAATTACACACAAACGGCTACTGAAAGTAGCAATGACCGTAGGGTAACACTTCCACAAAGCAATAGAGTTTCCTGGCAAGCTGATAAGAGTTTCCTGTTTTGAGGTTTGGGTTGGGTTTTTATTTTTTTCGGATAAAAATTGACTCTCTCAAGCATCTTGGGAAGGAAGGACCAGCAGATATTTTTTTGCAACATAACATATTTGAGGGAGGAGTTAAAAATGAGTTCTGTTTTGCTGAATATGAAATGGGGACCAGGTCCAAGAAACCTGAGCACATCAGCCAAGAGGAGCATGCTGAGCCCATCACCACTTTGGGATGATGGATGGGTGTCTGGGCACACCTTTGGTCCTACCTTGTGCTCTCTCCTCAAGTTCTGCGTTTTGCACTGCCTCTGGCAACACTCACAGTTTCTAGCACAGGCAAAAAGAGCTGAAATCTCCAGGGACACAAGCTCTACATTTACCTATCTCATTGGGGGTGGCATGACCTCCGTTACATCTGGGCACGCATGCATGCTTGAGGAGAGACACCAGATGGGCAGCTATTTCTGCTTACTGCTGATCTGCCCTGTATTCACATGGGGGGATCTTAGACACAGGTTTTCACCTGAAACCCCAAAGTCACAATGAGTAATCCTGTGGAGATTGCCCTGCAGCCCAGGCATCCTGATGGCCTAAATGGGAAACCCTCTCCATCACCTCAGTATCCTGGCCCAGATCACAGATCCTGTATCTGGGCCAAACAGGTTATATCAGAGAAAGCAGTACCTCTCAGTTACCCTTCTCTGTAAGTGCTACAGCCCCAAGGGGCTTTATGGTGGAGAATTCACCCCTCCATCCAGCCCAAAAGCATTCACATGCACCCCTGCGTTCACTGGTTCTGCAAGCCTCTCTTCTTCAGAGATAAGAGAAAAATCACTGCGTGTGCTTGCCTCAACATCAGGTATGAACACACGATATCCTACCAGATTCTCACACAGGATTTTAGTGTTTAATGCCCAAATCAGTTCTCATTAAAAGAGGAGTAACCAGCTAGAAACTCAGTCCACTCTAGAAAGTCAAGTAAAACTAACTTTAAATGCCCCAGTTCTCCACTGGTACACAGGCCTTGCCTCTGGGAAGGGGGAAGGGAGGGACAGAGCTCCCCAACTCTGTCCAACACAGGAGCAGTCTGGGCAGTCATGACAGTGATCTCAAGGGGTCAAACCAGCAAGGCAATGCTTTGCAAAGCAAAACCTTCTCTGCATAGCAAGATAATTTTACAGGGTGAAGCCCAAAATAGGTTGCACCCTGCAGAGGAAGAGCAGCCTGCTTCTGACTGGTGTTTTTCTCAGATCAGACTAGGTACCATTTCACATCACTTCTCCTTTGAGCCGAGTTTCACTACTTCAGCTTACAGTAAGTGACAGAAGCGAGAAGCAGTTACATAACATAGCAGAGATCACAGGCTTGCATTTTTGTGTGCTTTTTTTGCATCCACTTTTCACCATATGCAAGCCACATGGAATCATTCACACAAAGGGTTACCCAACATCATTTAATTTCTTGCCCATGCTATCTAGCAAAGCTGCCAGCTGCCCTGCCCCCATACACACATCAGTGCACAAGAAGACAGGCAAAGCAAGCAATGCCATGATATTAAACTTCAATACATGCAGCTGACCAGGCCAGCCACAGACAGGAGCAGTGATGGATGCTACAACCGTACCTTCCCCCCAAGTCAAAAAGCCATCTTCTAAAAATGACATTATGGCTGAACCAACAACCCAAGCACCTCCCTTCAGCCCAAGGCATTCAAGAGTGTCCAAAACCACCATCAAATGCCTCCACATTCCTCCCTTACCTGTTCTCCAAAGGCTGTGCCCCTCACACACTCTGACTCCCAGCAGTAATCCAGCACTACCCCTCTCTCCTTAGCCTTTCAGGCCCTCTTATGATTGCATTAAATAGGAGGAGAACTGCTCAGGTGAAAGGAATTCTGCTCTCAAACTCCTGTTTACCTGGCAAGCCAAACCTCTGCTGAGCACTTGCAGGTGCCTGCCTAACTCAAGCTGCCCCACTTGACTTTTCTGGGCTTTCCTTTCCTGATGAAGGCTACAAATGCTCTTAAGTACTTCTTCCAAGCAAACAATCTTTCAGGACAGGTTTTACAGCCAAAGGCTCAGAGCAAAGCTTTGCTGTTGAAAGGGGTCATTGCATGCTTTTTCTTTATCCCCTCTCAGAACAGGCAAAGCAGAGCAATGTCTGTGTAGGGTCAGCCTGGGCAGAGCTGGTGCTGGTAGCCCCAGGGCAAGCAAGGGCTAAGACCCTCCATGCTCAGCGTATTTGCTGTGTTGCTCCTGTTGTGCTTCAAAACATCCAACTGTCACACGTGGTTTATCATCTCTGAGTACCATTTACATTCCTCTTGCCCCCTTTTGGAGACCTGCTGCTTTTCTGGACCATGTCAACATTAACAGGCTGCACATCCCAGGTCCTCTGAGCCCTAAAACACCCATCCCTGGCTATGAGCTGACAGAGCAAGCTGTGGGCATCCTGCTGCCTCTGGTTATGGCCCTTCATGGGGTCTGAGCATCTCTCACCCAGCTGGAAACCTTGTCATGGTGCAAAATGCCCCCACCTGAGTTCAAAAGCCTTCCTGCTTTCCATGGACATTTGAAAGGGACTTTTCCTGGGCAGGAAGTAGGCTGTACCTATTTATATCTATATATATATATATACACACACACACATAAAAAACGTCAGTGTGGTCTTCGCACATCCATTTTATGGGGTGACTTTTCTGCATCCATTTCAATTGCTTTTTGCAAGACAAATAAAAAGCCTTTTGGCCCATGATCCAATACAGATAAGCTTGCAGTGAGCTGCCTGACAGAACTGCTGACAAGGTGTCATCAGGGCCACCTTTGTGACCAGTGGTCGCTGCTGGACTTGCCCCAGTGCCACCCAGTGCAGAGCTGGAAAAGCAGCTCAGAGGAGAGCCCTGAGCAGAGCTTCAGCTGACAGAGCCCTGAGATGGTGAAGAACACAAGTGTGGCTGCAAATGGGTTTCATTGGCTGTACAAATCACAGTGGTAATGAAAACACACAGCCACAGTGATGCTTTGGCAGTTGCATATCAGTGTTGGAGTGCAGGAAAGAAAGAGATTGGAGGATTGCGGCCCATGGCTTGTTTCATTGCTAAAGAGCCCAAAGAACTTTGACAGGTGACGCTCAAAATCCAGACCAATTGTGCCAGTCCATCCCTTGCAGCAGAGCAGACCCAAAGCTGGCAATGGTGGAGCCACTTGGGCATGACAAACCCTCATGATGCATCAGTACATCATGTTGGACCATCTGGATGCAGCAAGTTTGGTCAGAGAAAGGCTTGGGTTGGACACAGGTCAGAGCAGCTCATGGGGCAGTCAGAACTGAAACCTCTGGCGCAGGACTGTATCAAGGAGCCACCTGAAGATGCAAACAGCCACAGCAGTGGTCCAGGGTGTTTTATTTAAGCAACACTCATGAGAGAGTGAAAAAGAAAAGAGAAAAGCATTGCAGAAGGGCAAACCCCACCGAGAGCAGCCGGAGGCAGCGGGCTCCTTCTTGGCATTCACCCTTGGTTTCTCAATCAGGCGAGCAGCAGGAGGCAGCCATCAGGGAGAAGCCCAAGGTTTAATTTTAGCCTGTGCCCATGGTGCATATCTTTCCCTTTTATTTTTAATCTGAACTCCATGTAAAAATAGCATTTCCTGCTGCCCGATAAGGGATTCCTGTTTTTGCAGCAGGTCTGCTTTCTTGGGAAGCCGGTGCCTACAGGGTTATTGATGGATGCTTCAAAGCACAGCAGCCCAGCCAAGGGGGTAGGATGAAGGCGTTTGGGATTTACATTGTTCCTGATTGCCTTAAGGGAAAATAAATAGAGCAGTTGTGCCCCCCTCCCTCAATGAATCACCTCCAAATTTAGCATTTCCGGAACTCTGTTTTGGAAAACCTCTGTTTGCCAGGGTATTTTTAGCAGCAGGGGCCAGGTTTGCATCCTTCCCAGGTAGATGTTTGTGAGTTCATCGGGCTCCAGGGAGGCGTATCCTGCCTTTTGAGCCTGGTCATCCACCGGGAGATAAATATAAGCACAGGAGAACAGATGCTCCTCCCACCATTCCCACTCCCCCACCACACAGCTCCCACACTCCTCAACATGCATGTACCCACACTTCCCAATGGAGCTGCAGGGAGGAGCAGGACATAAGGGTCTGCCCTGGGGGTTGCTCCCTACCTCTGCCCACGCACACGAGCACCACAGTATCAGGCCAGGCTGTTTCGAGCCTGAATGCCAATGGTTTTCAGTGTCCTGTAACGTCAAAGCATCACTCTTGTTAGCTATGTCTGCCCTGAGCAGGTACCCACACCCTGAAACCTTTATTCCACCAAGCCACCAAGGTCACCTGCATTAGTTTATGGAAGGAAAACGCTGACAAAGGCTCTGCCACCCACTGGCTCCTACAGTTTCTTGCCTGCTTTTCTCTGTGACCAGGGAAGAAATCCTCAAGTGCTAACAGGAGGTGTGGCAAGAGGAATGTGAGGAGGAATTCACATGTTTCCTGGGTCTCAAGCAGAAGCTTGCCTCAACCCCCAGCAAGCCGTTCCTCCTGGCAAGCGAATAGAAGGGAGTGAGAGGTTTTCCTGAGAAAAGCGCATATTTTTGTCCTTTTCGGAATAAATCCTGATTCCCTCACTGGGGATGTGGCTGTGGAAAATGCGGCACTCAGGACTGAAGGCAGCTCTGGCTGCAGCTCATCCCTGACATATCCTTTAATATTGCAGGGAGCTGTCAGAGATATGCAGGCAGGCAAAGCTTCCCTCCTCCTTGCACGGGTTTGAATCCGATGGGGCCATTCCTGGGGACTTGGCCTCACCATCTGAAAAGGCACAGAAAGTCAATCTGGGCAAGGACAGCACAGAGAAATCATAGGATCACAGAGTGGTTTGGGTTGGAAGGGACCTTGAAGCTCATCCAGTTCTAACCCCCTGCCACGGGCAGGGACACCTTCCACTAGATCAGGCTGCTCCAAGCCCCATCCAACCTGGCCTTGGACACTGAACACTGTCTCTTTAGTTTAACTTGAAAAATAGCACTGCTGGTATTCCCCAGGGCCATGGAGGTGAGAGCTGCCTTCAGCCCACTGCCTCTGGGGAAGCTCCAGCCTTCTAAATGGAAGGATGTAACCACGGGAAGCTTCCTGCTGACTCCTCTATGAAACAGGGAAACAAAGACCCACAGGTCTGACCCCAACACACTGACATCTAACCCTGTCTCCCAGGCGCATTGCTACAGAGCCTGCAGTGCTTTTGCGTGCATGTGTGTCTTAGCTTGCTTTCTAAGATCAATTTATCCCAGTACAAAGACTAAAACATTTGACTTAAGTAAGACCAAGGGAATGGAAATGTTGCAGTACCAGAGTGCCACCATTGCACCACTTATTAACCAGTTGAGAATCAAAACATAAGCCTTCTAACAAGACATTATCTGCCTCCGGTGTGGCAGCGCTCACAGCCTGCACCCTGCAACGCAGTGATTGCAGACAGGGCTGTGCCTGCCAGGGACAGAACTCTCTCAGTTTATAGCAGGGCTATTTATAGAGGCAGCTGGCACTGGCAGCTCTCCAGGGATACCAGCATGGTCTTCTGCAAAGGGGCTGCTGGGGAAGGAGTAAGGGAGTAGGAATGTGATGGAGCAACATCAGACCACCAGCCAAGGGTGTAAAAAAGCCTCAGGAGGACCCAAGAGCCAGGTCTCAGAGGCATTGCGGTGACCTGCTCCAGTTAAACCCCAAGGGCTGGGACAGCATTCCCACATTGATCCCAGCAGCAATGCCCAGTTCCCACCACTGAGAAACTATGGAAAGCACTGTTTTGGCACAGCATCTTTCCACCCTTTCCTTGCTCACCCTCCCTTGGGGGCTGAAGCAAGAGATGGCTGCCTGCTTGTGGGTGTCTTTCCCAAGGGAACCACCTCTCCGTAGCTCATCTTCTTTGCCTCCTCCTTCATCTTCACCAGGAGAATCAGCTGAGGATGCTCAACCAGGGTGCAACAGCTATTGGGGGTCATGAGCTCACAGAGGCAAACCCTGCCACAGGGTCTTGGGTAAGAGTTAGCAATGGTGTGTCTGAAATCTGTGCTTCCAAAGGGCTCCCAATGTGGTTTGCTTCCATGTGCCACATTCACTGGAAGTAGGTACAGGGGAAGACTGAGGCTCGCAGAGTCTGGTGGCTGTCGGTGTGAAACAGTTCACCCCTCCTGGACCCTTCCTTCAGGCACTGAGGTCTCTGGGCCTCTCTTTTGTGTCTTTCTTGCCCTGTTTGTTAAGGACTTCATTGCCTGCTTTTGAATTCAACACACACTCAGCAGGTGGAGTGTGCACCAGAGCATGACTTCCAACAGCTGCCGCATCTCATGCCCTGCACTAGGAAGCACAGCTGAAATTCCTTGGGCTTTTTCAGACCAGAACTGCCTTGGCTCCAGGATCTGCTGCTGCTCCTTTAATGGTGGCTGCGTGTGAAAGGATAGCGATTTGCTCGTTTGCATCATAGAATATGTCAGGTTGGAGAGGACTCATAAGGATCATTTCTCTTCTGAAGTGATTTCTCAGTGTTCTCCAGGCCCATTCATTTGTAACATCATGGTTTTGCTCTGTGATGAGAAGCCACTTCCCTTCTTTCCAGCCTGTTTGGAAAGGTTCAAATCAAACGCGCCTCAGCACCTGCAGGGAGACAAATGTGATCCTGCTCAATGATAGTGTCACAACTGCTTGAGAACAACCATCTGAAGGGGAAAAATCATATTTAAATCAATGTAATTCAATGCATTATGCTGCAATCACTGCACCCCAAAACGGAGGGGGCTGCCCCAAGGAGGAGGTTGTGTGCCATTGTCAGTATCAAGACTGGTCACCAAAACTGATGTCCTTCATGACACGACGGAGGTGGTGAGGAGGGCGGTAGGTAGCAGGTGATGGAAGATTTTGCAATGAAGCAACTCTTCTTGTCAGCTGAGATGTACAGATGAACACATGGATAAACAGGACTCTAATGTTCCTATATCCCAAGTACCCCCAGATAGATCCGTCAAAGCCCTGAGCTCATGGATAGCAGTTCCCTTGACCTGTATCTGCTGTGCAGGCTCCTCAAAGAGGAGAGGCAGGGGACTGGGGTTTTTCATCTGCAGAGATGCTCAGATTGCAGGCAGTTAGGCGAGGTTTGCAAATAGAAGTAGAACAGTGGGAAGAGGAGGCAGTTTTTGGCTGCGTTTGCCAGCTTTGAATGAGAGAGGAAAGTCATTTCCCCTTTCCATTCTTCCAAAATACCCTGGGAAAAAACAATAGGAAGAGAAGTTTCTCTTTTCTTCACTTTCAGATAAAAATAACCCTGAGGATATTTTGAAAAAGACAATAATTCTGACCAATTTGGAGCTCAAGAAGGAGGATGTTGGGCCCTGCTGGGGCTACGACTGCAGTGGGGCTGTGAGCTCCTGGCTCTACCTCAGAGCGCCTGGCCCACGGTGAAGCTGTTAGAGCCACCCTGGTTGCTGCCCAGGTTCCATGGTGGTGAAACAGGCACTCAGTCTCCCAGCCAAGACATTTCCTCTCCCCTGATGTGTCTCAGCACTGATGGTGCTGTGGGGGCTCAGGGTTGCACATTTTATCTCTGCCCAACCTCTCCCTGTTGGGCAAGCAGCATCTGACAGCTCATTTAGAAAATGAATTAAAAACCAAAAGGAAAAACATTTTGGGATTGTTTCCACAGCTTTCCTCCTTGTGCCTGCCTGTGAAGAGCTGCCCAGCTTCCATGGAAACATCTCAGGTATGCGTTTGGATTGCGGGAGTGTCAGCAGAGAAGAGAGAAGGGCAGAGCATCCCTCAGCTCTATGCAGCTGAATGGGGCAAGAGGCTTCCACACTTGTAAGACCTAGCCCTGTGGGGATATCACCAAAGGCAGTGCTCTATGTGGTGTCTCCCCAAACGAATCCACACCAGGCAACGCTGATGTTGAGGCAAGGGCCTCTGCCATTGGGACGGATGGGGCTGGGCATGGACCAGCTCAGTCCTGGCTTTGCTGCTGGTCCTGTTTGCAGCACCTAAATCCCATTCACTGCAGGAAGGTGTGAGGCTCAGGGCCAGCAAGGGATGTGAGCACACAGGCACAACAAGCTGAGTGTCCCCAGGTAGTGTTGGGTGCCCAAAGAGGGGACGGTGGGAGCCAAGCAGAGCCAGCCCAACACCATGCAGCTGAACACCCCTGTCCATTCCTTGTGACAGGAGGGACCACGCTTTTGGGTAAAAACACAGGAAAGCAGAATTCTGGTTTATGGTTCACCTCCCACAGACTCCAAGCCTAGCTGGTTGGATGGGAAAACTGATGAGACCGCTTCCCGGTGTCCACAGCCCTGCATCCCGCAGGAGCCAATGGGAGAGGAGAAGGCAGCAGCTTGGGGATACTGCTGGGGACCAAGCTCTGCCTTTTCTGTGCATCTTCCCCCAACCTTAATGCCACCAACAGGTTAAAAACAAGGTATTTATGCCCCTGCTGTGCCCTCACCACCTGGACCAAAGCACCAAGGTCATCCTGTGCATCACACAAGTGGCTTCAAGAGGCTCCTGGCAGCCAGGCCTGCCTGTGGCCGGGCCCGTTTTGTCCCACACTATCTCTTCCAGGAGAAGTAAATGTGTCATTTTCCTTTCACAGGACGCAGAGCAGCCTTATCCAAATATAAACAACCTGGGAGTATTTGCTGGCTTATTGTCTGGATGAAGAAGTAAAACAAACAGACCTTACACCCTTTTCCCCCTGCCGCTTCTGGTACAGTAAAACAGTCGGGAGCAGAGATTCCAGAGTTCCCGAAAGCGTTGCTCCTTAGAAACAACATCCCACAAGGCCAGGTGTGGAAGTAGCCCAAGCCCAAGCCCATGCTGCTGCCTCTTTTAAAAGACACTCAAATCAAGTCAGAGATCTTGGAATACCTAAGGAGTTTCTATATGAATAATGGAAACAATCAGCAATCAGGAGAACGTGATAGCCAGCAGCGTAACACAGCAGCGCTCCCTTGGGAGAGGCCAGGAGCGATGGGCAGATGCCTGCATGTGCCTTCAAACAAGCTCAGCTTTCAGGGAGCATCCTGGGCCAAAAGCTGCCTGAGAAACCATCCTCCCCATATCAAGCAACAGGCACTGTGGGAGCCTTCCTCACCCGGCCAGGCAGTGGCACAGAAAAATGAGGCAAAAAGGTGAAAATGCTGCTTTAAATGTAAAGCAAAATTGTTTCCCCCTAAAAGTGGGGCAGGCACAAGGGGTGAAGCCTGGGGAAGGGGTCACAGTTTTGCACTAGGGGAGCTGAGGCTCAGGAAAAAAGGACCCATGGGAGACACAAGCTCAAATCCCATGAGATCTCATCTTGCTTTGCCCATGTCCTCCTCGCCCACTTCAGGGAATGCAGGAGGGAGGTCAAGGTCTGGCTCCAGTGAGTGACGTTTTACACCCGAGGCTTCCTTCCTGCCATCCCAACGTTTTTCACCACCACTCTGTCTTCTCCAGGAGCTCCTGATGTGTTTCAGACCCAGGTCTCCTCTGTGCAGCAGCACCACTGTGGCCACACAAGACCCTACGATCTCTGTGAAGCTGGAGGCCGAGCAGAGGCTTTGCCCCCACGTTGGTGGGGTGGAGAAGTGGCTCCTGAGGGTGCTTTAAGGATTCCCCTCTTTCTCTGCTCCCAAAAGGAAGAGCAGTCCAAAGAAGAGAAGTGTCTGGATTAAATAACGAAGCATCTGCCCACACTAATGCTTGCAGGGCACTGAAATGTAAAGGGCAGCCGAGAGCCGCACCCTAAAGCCCATGTTGTTAAGGAACAGAACAGCCAGGACAAGACCTGATTCCCATTAAACAAATGAGAAAGCAAAGGTGAAGGACTAGATCTGCCATATTACCACACAGGCACAGGCACTGCCTGATCTGCCTGTGAGCACTCCAGGCTTCTCCTCACAGTCCTACTGCATCTTAACAGTCAGAGGAAGAGCAAGGAAGGCCATGAGGAGCTGGGAGGTGCTTGGGATACAAAGCAAGACTGAGATCTTGTTAGAGAAACTCTCGGTGATAAAAGGTCCTGTGATGTTCAAGCAGGCCATGAAGCTTTGTGAAGAGCTGATGGTCCCATGGAAGGGGATGAGGTAAAGGTGATGGGATGGATGTCTGCTGGTCCCATGGGAAGGGATGGGATGGGGGTGATAGGATGTACAGCTGCTGGTCCCATGGCAGCTGATGGGATAGAGATGATGGCCACTAGTCCCATGAGCATCCTTCCGCTGCATGTGTAGATGCAAACACACTATTTTCTCTCCCATGGGATTCCCACCTGCTATCGCAGAGAGATGACGGCTGTAATCCTTCAGTTCTTAAGAAGTTCAGGCTCACTGAGTCTCCTAACCCCTCTCTCCCAGGAAAACACATGTGTCCTTAATAAAGTGGGCAGAGATGGGTCCTTTGGGCGGGCATATGGTGGAGGTTACAGGGTGGCCTTAACCCCTCTCCACCGGCACTAGGTGTTCACGTTGACATTGGGCCCTAAGCTAAGTCGATGCGAAGTTTAACAGCTTCTGTAATAATTAAGCCAAGCTTCTCAATATAGCATCACTAATTACACGAATCCTGCCTGAATTACCAGTAGCTCATGGCACCTTGTAAAATCCTTGTGTAATAGCCTGAGAAAAACACAGCTCGCTGCTGGCAGGGAGGCACGCAGCCTGCATGGCAATCCCAATCCCAAAGCACTTTGGATGTTTATGAGCCTTTTCTAAATAAAAATAAAACCTAAAATGTACATTTCCCCCAATGACTCTGCTCCGGGGAGTATTAAAAGCAGTACCTTGACTCAGCCTACCACATAAACATCCTGCTGCCCCTGGACAGCCCGATAGTGTCTTCCTCCCAGGATGAGGAGCTGAATAAGAAGTGACAATCACAGCTCCTGCCCACGGAAAACAGGAAGCGCCAGAGTTGTACAACCCCTCCAAACATTGTCCTACCTGCTCCTTGGTGCAATGTGAACTTGCTTTCCTTTCCTTTCCTTTCCGCCTTGCATAACTATTTCTGGTCCAGCACTGGCCAGGCTCTGTGGCCTCCAGCTTTCTCCCCTCCTGCCTGAAGCCAGCCTGGTGCTCTCCATCCAATACAGAAGGACAAACATTCACCTTTCCAACCCCCTGCTAACACTGGCAGCTTGGTGGCAAGTGCTGGAGGAGATGGAGACAGGCCCAGGGTACTGGGCTGATTGACTTACCCCACAGCTGCCCACATCTGGCAGGATCCAGATAGAAGAAAACCCCAAATCCTCCGCACCAGGAAGCAGCCAAGAACAGGCACTTTTGGCCAAATCTCTTAAACGACCATGAGGCTGAAGGAGCCAACGTTTACAGCCATGCTCTGGTTCATGTGTTAAAGTGCTAAACCTCATCCTGAGCAGTCCCTGTGACTAAAGGCAATAGGGTCAGTCTATGTCCCAGTGTTGAAGCAAGCTGGGCAGCCAAGCTTCTCCGTGAGTGCACAGAGAGGAGCTCAGGAATCAGGAGATGTGATGGAGAAGAGGCCAATCCCTCAGCTTGCAGCACCCCCAGTTTATCCAGAGATACCCACTTCCTCCTTAACATTGTGGTTCGATTTGGAGGAATCCCCAGCCAGCAGCCTTAAAGGACTTTTAGGACTGTCCCTTCCAAAGACAACAAGCATTTTCCATGTTAAATGATACTCCAGGAGTGGGGAAGCTTGTTCCTCTTCCAGCTGCTCCCGCGTTTCTGCCATGCAACAGGCCCAACTTTACATGCAAAACATAGATGTTGTATCCCGAGTTTCCAAACAAGAAGTGGGAGGAGAAGAAGAAGGTTTCCTATCCGCTCTTCCTTTACCCACAATGTAAAAACATCCCTCGCTGGATGAGGCAGCGTTTGCCATCACTTTGCAGAGTTCACATTCCCACACGTGCCAGCACGAGGAGCAACAAGGAACAAGGAGGGGGGGACCGGCACACCAGCGCCTGCAGGTCATGGTCACACAGGACAATACTTAGCACAGTTTGGAAGTGTGGGAGGAACGTGGGAAGGCCGAAGACAAGGATGTTTATTAACATGTAAGAATATCTCCAAAGGGTTTGCGTCCTATGAGGGGGAAAGAAAGGGAGCCTGAGGCAATTCAGTTGGAGCTATTGGTGGGACTAAATCTGGAAATCCGTGTTCAGACAATCCTGACTGTAAAGAAAAGGAGAGTAGCTTTTTCTTACATGTACAGCAATAAGAGTGTGCCCAAATAAGGTGAAATTTCACATGAACTCCCTAATTAATTCCCTTGTGTAATTGCATGGAGCAGGATCGAGTGCGCTTCCTTGCCTGGCTCAGCCTCTGTGCAAGAAAAGGGTGCTGCCTCCCTATAACATAAGGTAGGAAGCCTTCTGCTTCTACCAAGGATTAGTCTTGGCCTTGTCAACCACTTCTATGCAGTCAATGGGAGACAAGCAGCGGAAGCCTGACAGCCAGTTTAAATCTGAAGTGTCTACAGACACTTGAGGAAACAGCACCACAGAGAAAGAAAACCTGGGGACAGAACCCATTTAAGTGGCAGATACAAGTCAGGGAAGGAGAGGAGAAGTTCCCTGCTCCTCTGTTCCCCATAAACTCAGAAGTTTCCTCCTGTTTGCAGGTCACAAAGGCACAGCAGACCCTGCACCTCGTGTTCCTCTGGAAAGGCCCATACTGGTGAAACTCGGAGCGCTGTTTCCTTGCAATGCAAAGCAAAGGGGGGTTTCACTGTTTCCCTCTGACAGGGAACATCTTTTTGCTTTCACCTTATGACTGTAAAACACAAATAAACTCCATTTCTCTCCACCAGCTCCAGCTGCAGTTTTGCTCAGCAGGGCTGTGGCTGGGACAGTCCCTGCTGCAATGTGACGTTCTAACACAGGAAGGCATGTGCTGCTGCCACCTGCTTAATGAAGAGAACTCACAGAGCTGCTTCTGCCCCTTCTATTCGCTAACCTTACCGCAGAACGTTAATATAAAGCATCTCCTTGTGCTCAAGCCAGGTCTGTTGGCAGCTGGGCGAGCTCCTGCTGAGCCCCTGTAGGGCTCTGGTGTGTGTCCAGGCCATGGATGCTGCTGCACAGCTGCCTCAGAGCCGCTTTGGGAGCTGCAGAGAAGCACCGGGGTGGTACCCAGGAGCAGGGAAGCTGATGATGCTGCCCCCCACCACCAGTGAACCTGCTCTGGAGGGCGTGCTGCCTTGTGCAGAGCCCTGCACTGCAGTGATTTACTGATCCTCGTGCAGCCCTTGTGGGGTGGTCTTGTGTTACTGACACAAGAAACACCTATTTTTGGTTAATAATAATAATAATTAGTAGCAGTAATAATAATTTCATGGTTAATAATAAGTTACTAATAATGCCTTCACTCGGGCATCCTCTTGCCCTAAGACCCATCACACTGAGAGAAGCAAGCGTGGCACTGCAGCTCACACTGAAATGTGTGTCTTCTGCTGGGACGGGAAGCAAAGGGTGGCCATTCACTCCTGCCCACATGTACCCCAACTTCAGGCTGCACCGTGCTTCTCCTGTGTTTGGGGGATGGGTTGCAGGGATACATGCAGTGGGGTCCAGCTGCAAGACCTGACCTCCCGTCAGGATCCCATCACCTAAAGGACACGTATCCTCACTGAGGGATGAAAAGCATTCCACCGCCTTTCCCAGAGGCCCAGCAGCTTTCCCAAGGCTCGAAGGAGACCCAGCAGGCTTTAAATGCCGCAGCTGTGACCATAACGACGGTGAAGATGGTTCTTTAACCGGCAGCGCAAAAGCGCTGTGCACAGCCCAACGCATTAGAGGCGGGCAGGGTTCGTCGGGCATGGAGCACCCTCTGGTGGGAAAAACACGGTTGTCCAGTGCGAACAACGGCAAATCCACCCGTGGCACAAGGCTGGGCTCTGTCAGGACCTCCTGTAGGATGGGTTTCCACCACCCAGGGTTGCTTCATTGGCAGGCCCCCATGCAGCACAGCCCTTGTGCCCATGCCTGGCTGGGGCTGTGTGCCCAGCGTGCCCGCTTGCTCTCCCCAGGCTTTGAAGCAGCAATCCCATCTCCTTTGGCCACTACAGCCCCTCACAGCTGCAGGGTCTTTCAGCCAGCGTGTCCCTGCCCTGTGCCAGCCCATGGGATGCTGCTGGCAGCAGATCTCGCCATGAAAAGGCAATTTGTATATAATCACTGCCTGGTTTGAAGTCTTTGTAGGCACAATAACCATGGGGCTGGATGGGAGCAGGTCACGGTCCCCAGGCTGCTGCGGTTCCCTTTGCCTTGCTCTTCACAGTTGTCACACTCCCTGGTCAGGCTGCTTCTCATTGGGGAAGCACTCCCTTTGTGGTATAACACAGCCTTTGCTCTGCTTGGGGTCTCTCATACCATAGGCAGCAGTCACAGATTATAAGCAGCCCCCAGCAAAAAGGGCACAGGCAGCAGTTCAGCAGTCCCTCCTGGACAGGAACATCTAACACTGGATATGACCCATCACATCACCTCTCCTGTCCCAGCTTCCACCTTAAAAGACACTCCAGCACTATGGAGGCAGGACCCAGAGCCCACCATTCCTCACTGAACACTCCCCACAGCAGCATCCCCCTAAGCAGTGCTTCACCGAGAGGCAAAGCCAGCAGAGAACAAGGTGTATCAGGGGATGGGGGACATCTCTCCCCACCTGGGTCTGCAGGGTGGTTCTCACAGGGACCACACTCACCTGGTGTGGCTGGGTACTGAGGATGGCAAAGCCATTGACTGAAAAGGCAGATTCTGCCTCAAAAGCTCACGTTGTAAACATAGGGCAGGAGGCACCTTTTGTGCCTCAGGCCATTTCCCTGCCGCTAGCCAAGCAGGGCTGCTGCCCAAACAGTACTTTAACCCAGCTCTGGGTGTGTTTCCTATTAAACAAACACAGGAGGTTCCTCACCACCCTCTCTCCCGGTCCCTGCCTGCTCACTCGCACTGTGCTCAGCCCCAAACACTGCAGCAGCACCCAAGAAATGCGCTTCCTTCCCCGTCTCATCTTCTCTGCTGCCCTGGGCATCGCCACCTTCCTGAGCTGGAGGCTGCTGCTCCAGAGCCCGGCCACTGGGCAAAGAGGTAATGCCAGGGGCACCGTGGTGCTCCCGCATGGAGGCAGCACTTCTATACCTGGGGGAAACGGATGGCGTGGGTGGGTAAATGCTTACAGCACGGAAGATGCTGTTTGCACAGCCCCTAGAGCAGGATAAGCTGTGGAGAAAGCCCTTGCTATGGAGCCCTGCAGCTTTATGTCCTTAGTGGGGTCATTGATATCAGGTGTGATGGGGAAACTGCTGAAGGCAACTCCCAAACCTTTGCTGGGAAGGGTGAAATGTTGCTGGGGAGGCAGGAGGGAGCCTGGGAATCAGTGATTAACGCCTTTCTTGCCTAAAAAATCATAGAACGGTTTGGGTTGGAAAGGACCTTAAGATCACCGAGTTCCAACCCCCTGCCACGGGCTGGGACCCCTCACACTAGACCAGGTTGCCCAAGGCTCTGTCCAGTCTGGCCTTTCCCTCCAGTGCTGGTCAATCCAGGGCAAAGCCGTCACCAGATCTTGTCAGTGTGGGGCTGGGCAGCTGAAGCCCAGGACAGCTTCAGGCATTGCTGTTTCTTCCTGTGTTCCTGCAGACCTTTCCCTATTTTTAGCTGTGTATCTGTTCCCTGTGCGATGGCTTCCACAAATCAGTGGGAAATAATTAACTTCCCAAGGACCTGGGACCATCTCCCCAGGGCTGCCAAATGCCTACATTGAGCAGATGAGGCAGATGTGCTGCTGCTATAAAGGAATAAAGCAGCAAGGCAGGTATTCATCCCCTGTGTTCAAACCCGCTCTGGCCTCTTCACATCAAACCCAAGAAGATAAAGAGCAAAAAGTAAAGCTGGAATTTGAGAAATTAAACCTACTGCAATGGAGGCTTTTTGTTTGCTTTTGCCTTTTATATTTGCTTTGTTTTCTTCTGGCTTCTGTTTGCTTTTTGGGTTTCATTTGCTTTTGCCTTTTTATCTACAGTAGAAAGAATTTACATATGGAAGTGATGCAAGAAGTTTGTTTGGATCCCTAAATTGCCCTAAGCCATTAAGGATAATCTCTTGCTTTCACATCCATTTTATAGCTGATGTTAACTAATTAACAGAAGCAATTTACTGCTTCTCAGCTCCCACAATATTTCTGACTCATTTTGGTAAACTTACCTCAGTCAAGCTCAGTTGAAAGTGAGGAGATAAAGGCAAAAGCTCTGATTTAGTGGAGAAGGGGGCCTGTGGCACATTGCTACAGTCCAGGTCAGTGCTCAGGCAGGGTGGTTTGGGGAAAGAGGGGTCTGTGTGTCCAAGCTCCTCCATGTTCACAGGGACAGAAACCTATTTCCTGGCAAAACTGAGCTCTTTACCATGCAGGGCAGGTCTCCCTTCCCCTACCCATCTTCTTTCCTCATGCTATGTCCTTTCCACGCTGCAATAACTGGAAAAGGACCTGCCACAGCATCCTGTGCCAGCTCAGGGCAGAGGTCCACTATGACCTTTAATCACCCTCCATCTTCAAATGGTGTTTCCCAGGTGACCTGGCCCCCAGGGCGGAGGAAGGCTTCACTTTGACCCTGGACACCTTCCTTCACACCCAGCAGCTCAGGAAGAAGAGACTGAGAGCTTTCTGCAGCCAACCGGGCAAAGTGACCACGCTGCCGAGGAGCCCAGAGGACAGAGCCTGCCTGCTCTCGAGTTTGAGGGTCAGCACCAAGCTGGACCTCCTCTACTGCCAAGTGCCATCAACAGGGATCGAGGAATGGCAGCAGCTTTTGGGAAAGCTGGAGAAGGAAAACGTGACGCTCCCGGTGCCGCTTCCCTACCCTTGGCATCACACACGGAAGACGCAGCTGAGCAAGTTCAACCTGACGGAGATTGAGGCTGTGTTAGGGTCCTACACCAAAGTGCTGTTTGTCAGGGACCCTTTCCACAGGCTGATCTCCACGTTCATGCAAGGCATGGGCAGCAGCCCTTCCTTCAGCAGCTTTGTTCAGGATGTGCTAGACAGTGGACCACGCAATGCCAGCACGGCTTGGAAACCACTTGTGAGCATCTGCCGGCCCTGCCTTGTCCAGTACGACTACGTGGTGATGTTCGGCTTCCTCAGGCAGGAGCTGGGTTACCTGCTGCAGAGGGCTGGGCTGCCTGTGGACAACCTCCTCCCCGAGTTCACCGACAGCCAAGTGCACTGGACCTATGGCTGGCTATCGGAGCAGATGTTCAGCGAGCTCTCCCTCCAGCAGAAGCAGCAACTGTCTCGTTTCTACCGCTGGGACCTTGCTGCTTTCCCGTTCTCCAACAGCTTTCTGTCAGACCTCCACAGCACCCCAGAGACCTGGTAGCAATATCCCAGCCGGAGGGAATGGTTTGGAGGGATTTAATCCAAATGGAAGTGCTTTGTGATACCATCTGGATCACAGAAAGACCTTTGCTCCAGGGCTGCGTGCAGCACACTTGTCCATGTCTCCGCTCCAAAAGGCACAGCAGAGAGCAGAGATGGACCACTGCTGGGGACAGGGTATCAAGGCTCTTCACGCGGCTGAACTGTGTTTAAATGGAACTAGGGAAACACATGGCACTGGGATTTGGAAAAGGGCATGGATTGAGCTGTGATGGGGTTGAACAACTCTCAGGAAGCCTAGCGGTGTGGGGTGAGGTGAGTTGGACCTCCTGCAAATCACAGCACCATCCATCTGTGCTCTGCCTGCACTGCCATGTCATGTTCTGGGCTGCCTTTTGGGCCAAGAGGTTTGGTGATGGCTTCCTTGGGACAAGTCTCCCCATGCAGATACATGAAGCACTCCCAAAGGAGCACATCATGTGGAGGCTGTCTACACCACACAAGTAGATGAGATATGACCCAGTGTGGCTTATCCTCCTCAGGAACCACTGGTGATGTTCCCAACCCTTCCATGCTCAGGGAAGGACAGCCCCAGCCCATCATTTGGTATTATCCATGCTGTGTGAACTGTCCCTGGTTTATCACCTTAACATCTCCTGCGCGTTTAGGCTTAAGAGGGCCCAAGGAACACTATGCTTGCTCCACTCACAAGTTTTGAGCGAGGTTCCCCCTTTACAGGACTGACTCAAATGGGCCAAGCCCAGCTTTCAGCTCCACTCGCTAGTGATGAGATAGGGACATGGCAACCACCCGTCCTCTCCCAGCCTTGGCCACTGAGCTGACCCGCCTCTGGGCAGGGTCCATCCTTGCCAAACACCAAGGATGAGCTGAAGCTGTCCAGCTTTCAGATTGTGACAGATTTTTACCATAGCACACTTGTTCCCAGGATAATTTTTAGCTTTATTTTGCAGTGTTGTGACGTTCACAGAGAATTCACATACATTCATGTGACAATGACACTGATTTGACAATGCTCATTAAAGAACAATAGTGAAAGATGCTGATTAGAACTGACCTAAAACTGAAATTACTGAAAACTTGGCTTCCCTCTCTCTTCAAGGGACATGCAATTAAAAACATGTAGACATCAGATCAGATGGCCTCCTTCCACCCTCACACGAACTACACAGGTACAGCAATTATTACCTAAGTGCCCTTATTGTGTGTAATACTGTACAGACTGGCAAGGTGGCATAGTTCCTCTTCTGAGAGTACACTTCTGGAAGGACTGTAACATTAGCCATGCATCCATACTCTGTTTCATTGGGAACATTCTTCTTTTCATAAGCAGCCTTCCCTTCAGCAATTGCAAGCTGAAATCCCATGCAGGGAGATGCGTGTAACAAGATCTGATGCAGCACGTAGCAGAGGGCAGTGCCATGCACCGACAGCAGGAGAGCTGTTCTCAGGCAGCTTCGTAGTGCAGTCCACATTACCCCTGCCAGCCCTCCTTCCCTAAAGTGCCTGGCACTTAGTTCCACAGGAAACCAATGTATGAAATGTTAAGACACCAAGAGGTGAAATGATGACCTCAGCGTCGTGTTCCTTAGGGTGCCTGTCTCACCCACAGGCATTACTATGATCTCTCTGTAAATTCCTAGTAGTCTCCAAGCTTCCCTTTTTCCTACACCCTCAAAACCAGTTTCTGTAATTACTTTGCAACCCTGATTTTATACTATCACCCCTCCATTATGTGTTTCAATTCCAGTGCACCCCAAAAGGAAGTGATTTCCTCATTCCATCAGCTAGTGGCTGTGGAAGGGTAATAACAGGGCCCTGAGCTGCAGTGAGCTTGAGGGCAAGGACTGGGGCCTGGGAAACAGTGGCTCACTGGTGCTGCAGCAAAAATGGCTCCACAGGCTAAGGTCTGCACTGAACTAGCCTGCTCTGACCACTGCATGTACAGCTCACGTGGCAAATACACTTCAAATTAACACACAAAGCAAATAACAAAAGAGAGACTTGGTACATCTCATTTACAAATGCCACCTGACCAGGCAGTCACTGTGGCTGTGAGACACACAAACCCCTTCTGAAATGATGGAAAAGGTCCTCCAGAACCATGAAGGATAAAGTGCACTTACTCATCCTGCTGGTGACATCCCACCATGGCCCAGGACACCCACAGGGAACAGGTCTCTTGTGAACATTGGTGGCCTTCCCCTTAGACAGCGCTGGAAGCTCCTCAGCATCATACTCTTTACCTGTAGCTCCCCATGTTCTGCATTAGCACATGTTCTATGCTCAAGAAACATCAATATCATATTTCAATTAACAAAACAATTACATAGCAAGCCCAGCAGGCACAAAATACTTCCTGCAACTCACATACACAACTGTGCTTCTTCTGGATGACAGAACTGTGTTTTAAGCCGAGAAATAAATCTGCACATTTCCAAGCTATATACCCTGGAGTGCTTAAAGAACATATTTCAAGCTGTGCATACATTAAGTCCTAAGATGAAGGCCAGTTTTAAGCAGTTTGTATGTGAGCAATATTTTATACAAGGCAATGGAGTTACATCCTCTTGCACATTATTTTTTGGATGGCCCTAGGAGTGCAAAGGTTGAAAAAGGACATCTTTATAAAGCTGTGGGCCAGAGAAACAGATAAGAGTTGGCACATGATGAGCAGGTACAGTACGTGGCTGATATCACCCAGAGATAACATGATGCTACAGTGTTAAATCTGAGTGACAAAATCTATGAGGAGGGATGCTCAGCGTTAAATCCAACATGAAAAATGCATTCAACCCAGAAGACACGAGGTCATCACACAGCACATTTTTCAGACAAGCAGTCCCTGTAGCAAACATTCCCATTCTCTTACATTCAGCAAAACCAAGAGTTGTCTGGAAAAGAAGGCAAGGCAATAGCACGACAGCAAGGGACTGACCCTAGAGGGCACCCAGAGCCAGCTAATCCCCAGCTGTGTCCATCCTCCTCTCCCTTTCCTGGGCCGGTATAAACTGCCTTGGGAACAATCATGAGCAACTTTCTCTGTCATTCCAAGATCTCTGATGTCCTTTCTTATTTAAAGGATGGGGAAAGATGTGGAGGTGTGGGGTGGGAAAAGGCTGAGCTAATGAAGCAGTATCTTGCTGCAAGTCTTCCTGGTATAGGTCTAGTTTTTATCTTTAATCAGTAGTATGTGAACTAGGAATTCATTAAAGCCCCAGTGCAGACAAAGCAATAGTCATTTAACATAGGATAAATCAGCGATGGGTCACATTTTAGGCTATTCCTGTGAACCACTTTTGTTAAATACGCAAGACCATCTTCATTAGCTTACATCAAAACTCCTCATCTTCCTCTAGTGTATATCAGGCTTTGTGTGCAGAAGGGACACAACAGGGTCCAGCCCTCAGTGCCTCTCATGCCTTCCCCCATCTCAGCTAAAAGACTGTTTGTCTGGGTATAATGCATTGAAGTTCTTGGCACAGCATCACAAGGTGATCCATCTTTTCCCTACAGCAGAAAACGATAAACAACCACCCTGCTATTTCACATTGGCTGGCAATAAGCACGTCTCTCATCCTTGCAGCAGTTTTAAATGAAACCTGTAAGATTTTTCAATAACATCTGGATAACATCAGCTTCCACCTACTCTTCGTTTGAATTTACATCACAGCTATAATCTGGCAGCAATTCCTTCTGCTAGAGGAAACAATGATTGGACAATTAAATGTGAAAGCTCCATGAATCAGTGGATGAGCCCCATGAACACAGATTTATTTTTCCCATTATAGTTCTACTGCCTTGTGGTCCCTCTGGTGTCAGCTCAGTTTCAGGAGGAGAGTTTGCTCCTCAAGCTTCCCTTCTACACACGCACGGACCATGGCTTGAAGGTCCCTGGCTCAGCAGAAGGGCACTGTAAAGAGAAAACAAAGTAAGTTAGCAACAAATGAAGGTCCTGGCCTGGGTTTGGAGTGCCTCACTGTGCTCCTTTTGAGATGGTGACTTTGTGCCATTGAACACCTGAGCTCATACCCCAGTCCTTCAGAACACAGAGATGTCTGTCTCATGGCACTCTTGTTAGAGGCTGAGCCTGGCTCTAGCTGAAGGGCTGATGGTCAAAGCCTGTGCAAGTTCTCAAACCCATTTCCAAGTCCTCCTCCCAGACAGTGATGCAAGTGTCAGGTGAGAATGACCAAGATAACCAGGTTTTGCTGTTAACCACAAAGGGGTTCAAGCTGGCAAAAGCCTGGAGGATGCCCACATGGACAGACAGCTGTTTCCTGAGTGCACTGCAATCAGCAGGCCTCTGTGCAGGGACTAATTCCTATGCAGCCCTGTCACAACACTGTTAACAGAGGAGGAATTGATGACAGGGTTAACTCCTGCACTCATTCAGATCAAGCCCACAGCCTCTAAGGAGACTGCTGTGACTATGACACTGAGAAGTGAGCATTTTCAGTAACACTTTCCTCTCCCTCCCTCCCTGAGGAACACCACTAAATCACAGAGTGGACCTGCAAGGTATGCTAGTGGTGGTGATTCCCTGAGCGGAGATAGTCAGGAGCATCAGGACAAGAAGTCAGTGCCTTTGTTCTACAGACAGCACTTGGAGGACTGAGGGATGAGCTGCAGCTTCATGGTACTGTATAGCAACCTTTCCTTCCCTAGCAGTGCTGGTCTGTGGACTGGTCTCTCATTTGGTGGCATGTTAAATGAAGGATAACACCCATGAAATGAACCCCATCTGCTTAAGCAGGGCCACAGCCTTTGATCTTGCCCTAATCCCAGACCTGGGCCACTGTGACCAGCGCACACACTACATCATATGGGGTAGGAAGCAGACTATGGAACCAGAAGCTATTACCATTTTGGTGAAGATATCCACACAAGCATTGCGGATCCTCTCTGGGGTGGCAGGACTGTCCAGCCTGAATGGTTCAGTGAGGCCAGAGTCCTTCCTTGCTGAGTAGATAGCATCTTTAATGGCATAGAACACCGAGGCAGACAGGAACAGAGGTGGCTCTCCCACAGCCTAGACACAGTACAAGCAAGAGTGAGGCTGCAGCCCAAAACAGTCCTGGCCCTTGAAAAACTAATGAAGCTAAAGAAAGATGAACAAGCCCTATGTGACAATCAGGAACTCTTTGCATTCCTCATTCCTTCTTTGTAATGTCTCAGTCTCCCAGATGTGGTCAGGAAGCAAAGGCCAAGCCAAAACACCCCCTTGCCTTCCAGATGTGAACCTCAGTCTACCAGATGTGATCAGTGGGGAAACACGAAGCTAAAACAGCCTCCAGTCTGCCACATGGTATTGGTGAGGTAAGACGGAGCTAAAACAACTCTCAATCCATTCAAAGAAGAGAGTAGGAAAACACAAGCTTTCTGGCACAGCAAGGCTGTTATGAATTAAAAAGGGAATAACCCATTCCCACAAACTTTGGGATGGTGCTAAAACTGCAGCAAAGGGAATTCAGATAAATCAGTCTGGGCAGAGACCATAATGCTCCATCACTAGAGGTCCTTGCAAACTAGCAGGAATGCCTTCCTCAGGGATTATACAAGTATTATCTAATATTGAGGTCCCTGCCTGCCCCTTTTTTCTTAATTGCCATCACCACTGATCACCCAAAAACTTCTCCTTGATGAAGGGGATAAAGTGGATGAAGGGGAAATGGGAATCTCTAAGGAAGCAGGCCAGGCATATACAAATAAGGATGTTAGATGGCCTCTAAATGCTCTGTTGAACCATCAGTTCCAGCCCTCACTAACTGCAGAGAACAGCACTGACTGCAGTGGGAATAGCCGAAGTTCACATGGATTAATAATGGACCTTTAAGGATGTCATGAGCACTGAAACAGTAAAGAAGCAAACCATGAAAACTCAGACACAAGATGTTGGTGTATGAGACCTGGGGAAACGGCACTGCTGGAAATGTTATCTGCAATGGTGGCCCTGGTGCTAGGGAAGAGCAACCAGGGAACTGACATGCACGGGTAGGCTGCAGCCTCTGTTACAGCAGTGAAGCCATTTCAGTTCTCTCTAATGGACAATCAGGACAGCAATGTGTCCCTCTGGTAAGGAATTAGAAAACATCCTGACCCCAGAATACAGCCAGCATAGCAAGATAAACTATTTACGCTTGTGCATCATTACTTCATCACACCCAGCGTCACAGAGTTATAGAGCAGGAAGAGGCCTGCAGGTCTCACATGCATACCTTGGATGAGTAAACTGCCTTGCTGTTTGGACAGTCACGGAGAAGAGACACATAGAATTCCGTTGGGATGTCTCCAAATGCTGGGATTTTGTACATCCCAGGCCCTCGAGTATACAAGTTTCCTTCAGGAGAATAGCGCAGCTCCTCCATGGTGAAGAGCCCAAGGCCTTGGACAAATGCTCCTTCTATCTACAAACACATCCAAACAAGGTTACATTTTTTTTGTTGCTGTTCTTCCCTGCACTAGAACAAACAGTGATGATTTCTCCCAGAGTTTCCAGCCCTCCCCTCCTGACTAATTTCCCACTTTTCATCCCTAAACCCATGTCCCTTCTGCTAAGTACAGCTGGGCAGCCTTGCACAATCCCTGTGTTCCCATAAAGATGTGGCTGCATTGCCCTGGCAGGTGAAGCAATTTGCAAATACACACAAACAGATACGCTGCAAACGCAGGACAGGAATTCTCTGAGGAAGCAAGGGGAAAAGAAAATCAATGCCAAAATAGTCATTCTTTCACAGGCAGGTTACCACTGAATGAGTTGTACTTGCTGATAATTCAAAGAACAAGACGACTAAACGGACTGAAGATGACATACCTGAAGATAAACCATTTTACACTTTCTATTTCAGTATAAATGCTTTCCTAAGTACTGCATATTCTCAGGTGACCAGCACAGACACCTGCAAAAAACACTCCCGTATCCATTCAAATACCAAAGACCACTGTAAATTTCAGGAGGGAAAAAAGGGGGGGAGCAGCTATGAGAGGAGGATGTGCTTCAACAACCTGACATGAAGCAGCTCTGCTCTCTGTGCCCACAGAGGCAGAGTAGTCAAAAACTCTGGCACGAACACTCATTAACCTAGCTCTCTGTACTTTTGCTCCTGCAGTCACACAATGCCCTTTCCTGTGCCCTCAGATCCTCTGCAGCAATTCCTCAGAGGACACAGGAAATTGAGATGTCTTTGACAGGCTCTGCACGGCCCATCTCTTTGTACCCAAACTGACAGGCTGTGAAGATGGAAAGGCTCCTTCTCCCCTTGGCCACTTCCAAAAGAGTCTTTTTCAGGAAAAATATTGCTTTCAATGAAGTTTCATTTTAGCTAAAGCAGCAGGAATCAGGCTACATCGACATCTAGAGTTACCAAGGGAGCTAAAATGGCTAGATTAGCATGTGCAGACACCTAGCATTTCATCTCTTAGTATATCAAACCCTGTGCTTATCACCTTTATTTGCGGAGAGGTATCATTGTGATTACTGCTACACAAAATATGGACTTAAGCTTGTCCCTGCCCAAGGAATTTGCAAGCTAAGTGACTGGTACAACTTCCTATTGAGATCCCCACACAGCAGTAGCTGGAGGACAGAATCTCTTTATTCACAGAGGAATTTTCACTGAATTAAGTGGGACTTGATGTTGACAGATAGGAGTGTGGGATTTAGTCTCTTATGCCACACTGCAGAAACTGAGCTGGGATGAGGTTATTCCATCATATTAGTATTTTCTGGATTCATTCCTTAGGCAAGGCAGCTGCTGACAAGCATTAGTGTGATGGTATTTGGAGAATATCCTGTAGTCTTAATGCCTGAGGCAAAAAAAGAAGTCCAAAAGGGTATTTCCTTACATAATTCTGTGCTTATTGCATAGTTAAGTCAAACTGGTTTTCTTAGCTAAGTACGCCTCACTGGATACCCAAGTTTAAAATGCTCTGTTTGCAAAGGCACAACCTGGAGACGGATAATGGCTGATCAAGAAAAGCCTGAAAGTCGTGTGGGCACTTTAACATAGTAGAAATAGCAAAGCTATTTTACTTACCTGTCCTATATCTATGGCTGGGTTCAGACTGGTACCAACATCCATAACAATGTCTGTGCGAATGTTCTGAAAGGCAGAAACAAAGAACAAATCAGCACAGAACACTACAGCTGGTACACCCTGGTCTTGTATGAGGAGGAGTAATACATCCAGCCACTACCCACACCTGGTCAGTGTTCAACCATCTACCTCAGCTCAACTGATTTCTAATCTCAGGTTCATCCCTAAAGTAAACTAAAGGAGCTCACTGAGGTTTTCCCCAGAGATCCATGGACCCAGTTTGTATTGGTTCCAAGCTGCTCACATCAGTGCTCTGCACCTGAGCATAACCAGCTAGGTCAGATTCTGATGAAATACTTTTTTCTCTTTTCTTTCTTTCTTAAAGTCTTTGGTGTGATTCTTAATGATTAACTCAATTCCAGCATGTTTCTGTTCTTTTTGTGCTAACACAGTGCTGCTATCTCTTACTTAAGCAAATCCAATGACTTTAGCAATCATTCATTAAGCCTCTTAATTTCCCCCCAGGGTAGATAATAATCGGTTTATTATACTTTATGGATTGTTGCACTGGGGAACAGAGCAGTTAAGAAATTCACTGAAGGTCACACCAGACCAATGGCAGAGCTAGGAACAGGCTGGCACCCAGTATTTGTTCTAACTCCCTGTGAATGTTTCCTTCACCTAAACACAGAGGGCTATTTCACTGCTGACCCCCTCACCTTGTGGTCACCTGTCAGGCAATCTATCTCAACCTCGGAGCAAGCAACGCCATAACTGAAGTAGCAGAACGGTTTCCCTTCATTCTTCTCAAAGTCGTAGCCAAGGTCAGGAATTCTTAATACAAAGGAAGACAAAACCACATTTCATTCAATGAACAGTCAAAACGAATAGAAGCACACTGCAAGAAATCCTTATTCACTTTTGTTTCAGCCCTTCTGTCAAGCCCGTGCAAAAGAAGTATAAACAAGAGATCTGCTAAAGCTGCTCTGTATTCCAAAACCTGACTGAATCTATCAAACTATTTTAGCCTTTAGTTTCCCATGAATTTCAGGGCTTGTGATGACTATTATGAATTCATTCCTACCAAGCCAGTAGCAAATCTTCTGCTTTTGGAGTGCAGTCGAACATTTCTTGGAGGTCATTATATTTCAGAGCATACGCAAGTTGAACCAGAAACTGGATTAAGCTAAGAAGTGATTTAAGCCAGGTTCATGGCAAACTTTGTATCTGACATTTTATACTTTATCTGAAAACTGGGTTATTAAAATACTGTCAGTCACTTGGTTAAGAGAAAAACACATTTCAGAGATGCAACAGAAATGAGCTCATATTGTATTTTAGTCCTAAATAAGCTCTCCAACACTGTGTTTAGTTTGTTTTATGTTAACCCCTCTGCCTCAAAGATGATGGATCTCTGGTTTCCTCCAGCAGTAAAGCTAAGAAAAGTGCCTCATTTCAGAACTGCACAGGAACCAGCCACAGTCTAAAGTGGGAGAATGAAACTGGAAGCACTGGTATCTGCTCATGCCACAACAGACAGGATACTGCTCCAGCCAATTGCCATAAGCAGCTTTGTCCTCAAGGACAACCCCTGCCTCCTTTTTCCCCTGCATGATGGTTCTAGCGCAAAACTAAGTCAAGAGGTTGACACAGAGCAGAGCCCCAGGCAAAGCTCTGATTTCATTTATGCCTCCTCAGACCTAGGTCACCTAGAGTGAAGTTAGACCTACTTCAGATTTACATGAGATTTGAACTTGGCCTCAAGAGCTGTGCTCCGTCAAGAGCTGATTCTCTACAGATAGGATAGTGTTAACCCCAGCTTAACACTCCTAGGTAGGAAAGGGAATGCAGCTCCAAGCTAGAGCAGAGTCAGGGGATAGGGGCTGTAAATCCTCCCAGAATTTCCCAGTCAAGTAAAAGCTGTGCCTGTACAGTGTGAACATTCACTCACCTATAAAACCCCGTTGCCGACAGACTAACACAGTTCTCATACGCGGCTTTAATCTGGCAAAGTGAACAAGAGTTTGAAAACGGTAATTGTCCAACCACAGCAAATGAGCTTCCCCAAGCACATTTCCAGGAGAGCATGAATAGAAGGTGTCCAGTGACACACAGCTTTCATGCTACCCAGCACCAGCAGTGCAAAGGAAAACATCATGATGCAGCTGCTTCCCCAAATAGCCCTGTCAGCAGCTACCAAGGGCAGAACTTGCCCATTGGCAGGGGGATAAGACTTGCTCTTGTTTGTGCAGCTCTCAGCTACAGGTTAGACTTTCAACCTCAGAGACAAAGGTTAAACTGACAGTTGTCTTGACTTCAACGAGGCCAGGGGAAAGCCTACTCTGACTTGCAAATCACAAAGTCAGAGCTCCTCTCTTGAAGAGAGCTTGGATCTGAAAATGGCCTGAGAGCTTACAGCACACAACCTCTTACCATTGAGGGTACAGAGGTATTGCAGCTAAGGAGCACTACAGGAGGTGGATGGCAGCTCATAAAAAGTCATTTTTGTCACTGAATCCCTTCATTACAAATAAGGTTTCTTCCTGTCCAAGACTGTAGCCTGACTAGAAAGACATATGTAACCACTCAAGACTTCTATGTGATCAAGTTTGTCATGGACAGGCACCTGGATCTGGAGAAATCTCAGTATTAAAGTCATAACTGATGTTTTGGGGATGACCTCTTGCAAGTGTTGGTTACTTGCCTTGCCAGGTTTCTCTCTCACTGTCTTTGCACAGATCTTTGCTAGCAGAAGGCTGGAGGATATACCTGCATACAGGGTTTGCCAACTAAAACAATCTCTGACAATACCCATTTATCTCATGACAGATACAGGCAGCTTACCCAGTCTTCCCAGGATCCTTTGGGATTAGACTGTTTGATTGGCTCAAGTCTTTTTAAGATGGTCTGACATGCGTTCTGGAAACAAAGAGAAGCAATATTTTAAGATCTGAAAAGCCAGCTTATAGCATGAAGAGCTTTATAGGAGTTTCAAAGACCCTTCTGTTTAAATCAATATTGCCTTTAGGATTTAGGCCTATCATAAAAAGGAACAAAGTTCACTAACAGATATCTTGCTATGTAGGAAGAAACGTTGACTGAAAAAGACTTTAAAGCAGATTGAATACTCTGATAGTAGAAGGGAATCCCAAATTCAGCACAGAATACTTAGGACCGTGACACAAAATATCAGAAGTTCACCCATTTTTACGGTAACTTTATCCGTACCAAGTCATAGCAGGACATTTTAGCACATCTAGCAAGATGATCCTCTAACACTGAAAAAATGTATAATATTCTTGCCAAAATCCAACACACTCAGACAAGCTGTGCAGAGAATAGAAACAACCTGATTATTTTGCTTCAGGTTACACTTCCCCTTTTCTTTAAACCCAAGAATGATCAACACTAAATTCCTCTTTTCATTGCAAAAGTCACATACCCTGTAAATATATGCATTGGTAACTCCATCAGGTCAAAGACAATCATGACCACGCCATTGCTACAGAAGGATGTTTGCTCTGAGTGTATCAACATTTACAGGTCTTTGATTCTGAAGTACAGCCTGCAAACCATCTGTTACCAAGATTTGCAGCACAGTGTATTTGTTATGGATAAGGCAGCATTAATTACTAAGAAGCCAGCTATTTAAATGGATGCTTTGTTCTGCTCATTTTGAGAAATCATAAATACTCCATTTTAGAACTACAAAAGGACTCAAGGAGAGTTTTGAACAACTTGACAAAATACAGTCATTCATCATCTAACAGTGCTGGGAGTTGTAGCAGGTAAAGAAGTTATGAGGTATCCTTAGCCTGGAATTGCCTTTTAATGGTTATGTTTTCCTTAAGCAACAGATAAACACACATCAAACTTCCATGTTCTGCAGTCCTAGCTCATAACACACTAGTTCAAGTAACTCAGTTTCCGTACATGGACGGCCATCCCATTGATGTCTGCACTGACAGATGCAGCTGTCGGGGAGGTATTTGGGACAGTGTTTGTGCTGGTCTCACTGATGTAAATTTTGGAGGTGGGGATGCCCAGTGACCTGCTAGCAACCTGCAGAGGAAAAGTAAACAATGAGTAAGCAGCAATTCTTATACATGAGCATTTTCATTCATTGCTTATACTGCTAGCACTGCATCCTCTATCCTCTCCTATCCCAAATCTCATTTTCCTTGAAGCCTCAGTTGATTTGGTGACTGAGCACCAGCCAGAACATTAAGTTTGTCCTTCACAGACTTAATGTGTATGAGCATATACATATACACTTTTGTCACAATGACAGACATTCAACTCACTACTGTGAGACTAAATTCTTCTCTCAACAGTTGTAAGAAGGATAAAGAGCCCTATTAGATTCCCCTTTCATTTCCCTGCCAAAGCAGTATCACTCCCTTAGGTCTTTTTAACTACAAAGGCATTAGCATATGCAGATAAGTATGTTTTCAATACAACTGATTTTTGCATAAAATATATGTAAACTGTAGTTTTGTGGGATGAAATTGCTAGAGAAGCTAGATTGTAGGCATAACCTGCATTATCTACATAATAAAGAGTTCAGATGATTAAGAACCTAATTCTCACACTCCATTGTGACAATAATCTGGAAATCTAGCCCTGCTGCTGAAACAATGAAGATGAATTGGTCATGATTTGCTACCCTACACATGCACATAGAGGAAGCAGCAAGCTGTCTGAGGCAATACTGCAGACTGAGTGTAATTTTCCTGAAAAGATGTCTCATTTGGTGAAGTCCAAAGTCATTATTACCTGAATCATTTTGGTGTGAAGTCCTTGACCCATCTCAGTACCCCCATGTGTAAGTAACACAGAGCCATCTGTATACACATGGACTAGAGCTCCAGCCTATAAAAGGAACAGTAACCCAAGAGTCATCATAAATGAAGGAGTGAAGTACTTAGCAGGACTTCAGTTGCAAACTACAGAGAACTGATTGGGAACTAGACCAATATTGTTCTTCGGTGTAATTAAAGCCACTACTTCACACTTGAAGTGAGTTTGGGTTAGTCTTATCAACTCACTAGCAGTTCCAGTGACACAACAAACTTCAGTCAGTATTTTCAGCTTAGAAAACAGGTGAAGTAACCCAAATCTGCCCCTGTGAAATAGAGATGCACTCTTCACCTGAACTTGCTAACATCACTGAGAGTCTATCAAGTCAGGTCAAACAACAGAAACAGTGTTGATTATCGAGGAAGAGAAAATAGGTAGGGAAAATAACATAACACAATAGCATGGAAACATAGCTGCACTGTGGTGTCTTGTGGACAGCACAAACTGGTAACTGTTGTGGTGCTCATTTTGTTTTGCAAAACATGTGCTGTTTCTTGACTAATTTACTACTCTGAAAAGCTCCAGTTTGGTACAAATGGAGGAGGGCCTGGGGGAGGCAGTGTAAATCTTCCTTCTCTACTGAAAAGATGACTGACACTTACAGACCTGGTTCAGAAATGGGATAGTGAAACTGATGCCAAATTTGGTAGGAATAATGCACATCCCTCTCTTCTTCCAGCGATTTTGCCTGCAGGGAAAGAACGTTATTTGTATGCTCATGAGGCTTTCATTGCAGTTCAATACTATGGTTGCCTCTCACAACTTAGGTATCAAAGCAGAAATAAAGCACCTGAATGCAATATAGGCTGAGTTAATCAGTAATTTTTTTATGAAAGATTGGCTTTGCTTATAGGTCCTAGCAAGAAGAAATCTGAACTGAAGATGTTCCCCCAGGCACTATAGAAGCGATTGCCTGGACTATTAACTATTCAGTTACTAAACTGCCAACTAAAAGAGACTGTAAGGCAGTGGAAAGCCTAAACAAAATGACTTAATAGCCATTTGAAAAGCCTGACTGGACTTGCCTCTCTCCTTTGCTACATTTCACTTACAAAATCAGCTTGTGGTAGGTCAAATCCCGCTTTATTTAAGCTACAAGCTTAAGAAGTTTCTTCCATAATGAGCATAAAGGAGTTTCAGAAAGAAACATTTTTAATGTCACTCTTCAAATATAAGGTCTGACTTCGTATCAATCAAGTTGTTAAGAGAACTTCAGTAGACAATAGGCAACAGGTAACAAGACAACTCCAGAACACCTACTTGTTGAATTCTTCAATTAGTTTCTTCCTAGCATGATAGCTAGAGCTTGACAAACATTCATCCCAGCACCTTCGCAGAGTAAATCCCTCCAGCTTTTGGTTAAAATGAGTCAGGTCTCCTTCATTATAAAGATTGAGCTTCCGCACCTTCCCAAAGAGACACATAAAGGACATGTCAAGTTTAATGCTTCAGATTAGATCTTTCTAATGGAAGATATCAAAAGCATGTTAGTTCTGAGTTTTATGCCTCTGCTCACTCTACAGTACAATAGAATTAACAGACATATATCTGTTTACGGGGAAATGGGGACTAAGACATTAAGGCTGGAAATTTTCAAGAGAGACTGGGACTTAAGCACATTGTTAGTAAGGTTGAAGTACCTAGAGCCTTTGGGCTTCTTGAAATACATCTTCCCTAAAGCAGGTGTTCCACAATTGAGGCTGCTGAGGGAATTTAATGAAGCAGAAGATAAGCCACGATATAATGTGGCTGTCATACAGAAAATCTGAGACCCTGCCAAGTGCTCAGCAAAAATAAAGCAAAAACTCTTATGCTCAATAAACTTCTGTAGTTTGTCCATTCTCAGAGCTTGTTCAAAAGCAGCACACCCTGAAATGTGTCAGTGGGTCTGTACCTCCTCAGGCGGCAGGCCACACTTCCGAGCAAGGTCACTCATCCAGCACTCAGCAATCATCATTCCTTGAGGGCCTCCAAAGCCACGGAAAGCTGTGTTGGAAGCCAAGTTGGTCTTGCAAACGATGCCCACACTGCTGACATTGGGGATGTTGTAGGAGTTATCCAAATGTAACAGGGCTCTGTCCATAACCTGGTAAAGAAAAGGAATGGGGGTGGACACATTACATGATTCACATGTCAGACTTCTCACTAGCTGTCAAAGCCAGGCTGGAAAGCTCTGACGCTAATGTAGAGCCACCGGCTCTTTCTCTTCCACCCTGCAGTTCTGCACACCACACAGCTGGATGAGCACTGAGGTGCAAGCAGTACTCTGTCCCATTTGCAACGGAGTGGCAAGTGGCATCCTCCTGAAGGACAGGACAATAAGCACCCTTCTCTGCTGTTGACAGATTAAGCTTCATGTTCCTTTGTTGGCCTTGGTCTTGTCAGATGGGCAAACTGCTACTAAATACCATTACCCACCTTGAAGAACCAGAAAGGGAGAAAGGGAGCTAAAACAAACACGACTGACACTAGTTTATCAGGTTGGTCAGGCATGTGACAAAAAAAGGAGAGGTTTCTTTACTCATCAGCAGAAAAAGAATCTTAAAGACAAACTCAGAACTCAGCCCCATTCTTGTCCTTGGGGCTTGCGAAGCCAATGTCAGTTTTAGCCAGTCCTTAACAAGTTTGTTGATTTAGGCCCTCTGCCCAGATCAGCCTGTTGACTTGGATGTTTCTTATTCCAAAGAACAAGTTTTCCCCAAAGCTGAGGAACTATCAGTCATCTTGCGTTGTGCAACAAGTTTCCCACCACAGCCCTCTGTAATGCAAAGCAAACTTTCTTGACCCTTTCGGCTTATCCAAGTTATTTCAGCATCAATAAGAATTATGCAGCACATGCCAAGGCAGGTCAGTTGGCTCAAAGAGCAGGTGTAGAAGCTGCAAAAACCCATCAAGGACTGCTTTCAGTCGTGTCAGAGAGCAGGATGGGCAACCAGTGCTGCAGGCAATAACTCTCTGAAGCCATCGGAAAGTTTTACTTACCCCATAAGAGAGGTCTACAGAGTTGCCCCCATTGCTGTAGTATGAAACCTCCAGGCTCTTGACTTTCCCATTCTTCATGAAGCCAACCTGTCAAGAGAGTCTCCTCAGTAACTGGTTTTCTACACAATGTTTTGTGCTTCCCTCCACAAACTGAATGGACATTACACAGGCAAAAGGTTGATTGTCCTCTGCTGCAGCACAGGCAGCTACTGAGGAAGCTTCCCAGTAAAGGGTCCACTTCTGCATCTTAATCTTGCTCCAGAGAGCTCTTCTAAAACACCTTCCTTATCATGTTTTTGCTTTTTTGCTTTGAAAAGCAGTTGGATGGGGATTGAAGAGGAAAGGACGTTAACAAAACAAACAGTAGTACCATACTGTAAACAAATGGGAAAGCATCTAAGAGCAATGTGGCTGTCAATAGGGGCAAAGTCTTGGTTGCAAGGAAGAGGGGAATGCTGATGCTGAGATCACGCAAAGTGAACAATCCAAACCACAAGAACATCTGGAGGACTTCAACAGGGAAAATGCTATAACCCAGCTGACCTGATCCATTTGCAGCAGGGACATCAGCAGTGAAACAGCCAGAGCAGCACTTTTTTCCCCCCAGTGTCTTACTACTCTCTGATGTTTCAGGTGATAACACTGAGACGCCATGCATTCATTTCATATGTATGCATACCTTATACCTCCCCAGGAAGGGATGTCTCCCACCACTTATCAGCATGTCCTCATCTCGATCCAGCATGCATCGTACTGGGCGGCCAGTTCTGTTAAAGAATGTATCTATCAGGCAAAGCCTGAAACACACAATACAGCTCCTACAGAGCAAGACTCTCCTCTTTTTGGTGAGCATTGTCCTTCCAGAGCAGCAATGCGGGGCTAAGGGTAAACTGCTTGGTTCATAGATCTTCCTCTTAAGAAAATGGCACAATTGGGTAAGAAAAACCTACCAAGCAAAACATATCTTAGAAGTTGGGACCTGTTCATGAAAACTCTTGCAGAGACTCTCATATTAAAAAGAAGGATAGTTTCTTACAGAGATAGATACTAGTAACTGAGCAATCACTGTTTTCCAGACTATTTCTCAAGGCACTCTCTTGGCTTTGCAAGAGAGTGAACTATATAATATGAACTATATAATCTTGCTAAGAAGAGAAGTTGCTCTTCATTTTCGAACAATTCTGCCTTTCCAGTGCCTATCTTCAGGTTGCAAAAATATCTAAGGAATGCCATAGATGTTATTTCATAACTTCTGGGATATAAAACAGTGGTTCGGCTCACAGAAATAAAGGAAAGAAAAACATTCACATGTATTACTAATTAATCAGAGAGAGCAGGTGGTTTGCTCAGAACAGGAAAATAAAGCTATTTAACTACAGGAGCTGCCTTTTGGCTGTTTTCTTCTAAGGGTCTTGTACCACAGTTGCTCTGTGTTGCAAGATCCATCTAGCATTGCCAGCAGGGTGCATCGTCACCTACAAGGGCAGGGCTGGGAAGGCCATGCTCGCTCACAGCCACAGAAACTTGCAGTATGTGCAAGTATCGAAACTCCAGAAATCAGAAGCACATTTCCAGTCTACACTTCACACATGGTTAGAGCCTAGGTTCATTCCTTGAGCTTTAAGGGGCTTGAAAAGTACGGATTTCTATCCAGTGGCCACCCTTCCTAGGGAAAAATCCAAAGAGAGAGTTTGCAGAAGAGCACAGAAACAGCAGTGCAAGGCTGGTGTGTAGTAGAGTTTTAAGCAAGGAAGAGACTCTCATACTGCTGTGAGACAAAACAATAAGCATGGCTAGTGCTGGATTTTGAAAGAGTTTGGGGTGAATTGGAGGGGCAGATAATTTGAGATATGAGAGTTTTCAGATTGCTCCAAAAGAACATCAGAGTAGGGGGGTTTACCCCCTTTCCTATTAAAAGCTGATATTTCCACATAAGCTTCACTCCTCTGGGCGGGCTCAATTCCCCCTACCAGCCAAGAGCCCACTAGATACTTCCTTTGGGAAGTCCTAGGCTTGCTATAAGCTGTACAGTAACAAGACATGAAGAATCTCTATATGCTCCAGTGTAAATAATGCTCCAGAAAGAAGCAGGCTGGCACAGTCTGAAAGGAAAAAGCCCTGTTCCCCACATCCAAACTTACTTGAAGGCAGCAACAGCCACTGCAGTGGTCAAAATAGTATTCCTAGTCTCCTTCCCTCCAAATCCTCCTCCCATTCTTTTCACTCGCACCACAATACGATTTGAAGGGACTCCCAGTGCGTTAGCAGCAAACTCCTAAAGAACAACAGAACGTGTATAGAGCTGAGCTGGTGTTAAGAACTAGATATTAATACATTGCCTTTCTACAACCATTGCAACAGTGCAAATACTCTGTTGTGTTGCAGGTCCTATTGGTCCTGCAATTGGATTCAATGCAATTGGAACCAATAAGCCCAGTATTTCATCCCTGAGGTGGGAAGACACACAGTGCTTCAGCAGACAGGAAGAGACTGACAAGAGATGAGGCTACCAAGACAGAGGTCTCATTTAGGACAGGTTTTGATGACCAAACCACTCTTCCCATTCTCCTCACTCTATTATGAAACCTTTGCTCAGTCTTGGTGAGTCAGTAGACAGGTCAAAGCCATCCCATAATGCCAGTAGCCTATCTCGCAAGATGGCAGAGCTGGTACATATATAGTCAGCATTCATATCACCTCTCTTCCTGACATATCATTCAACAGCCATGCCTACTGACCAGCTGGCACCCTCTCTAGAAAGGGTTAAGCATGTAACCCCTGGTGACAAAGATGTGCTGCCAACAGAAACATATCTGTCATCTGGAGGCAGATTCAGGACACCAGTAGGATGGATATGGACTTTAGATCCCATACCCAACTCTAAGCATATGCGGTTTCTTTTATTCAAGACAACATAGGACCAACTGTAAAAACCATTTATCTAGTCCAAAATTGAGAAACAAATGCCTTTTAGGCAGCAGGTCAATGAGACAGTACCTGTGTCTTCATGAGGTTTTGGGTCGACACAAAGAGTTCCATCTCACCATCTTCCCCCTTTGGCACAGCCAGAGTAGCATGAGTTTCCAAATAGAAATGCTCCTGCCCACCAATGTACATCTCTCCTAGAAAATGGAAAGAAATGCCCCAAAGATAGGGTGTCTCTGGTGTTATAAGGTGTCTCCCATCGTGTGCTGCCCGCAGGCTACTACCCTTTACACATGACAACCCTTTGCACTGCCCAGACTGGATATCCCAAACCCTAAAACTGAAACTTCTGATTTGACATTAAAAAACCCCAGAAAGTTAAAAACCAGAAACCCCAAGCAGACACCACAGACACTGTCTAGAAATCTTTAGATCAAAACAAGTGCCTGGCATTTCAAGAATAAGCCTGCACACTACGCCATTGACCCTTAAGATGCAGTGTTCGGTGCCTTTCAGACTGCCTTGATAACACCTCTGAGATGATGGATAAAAATAAATCAAGTAGCCGAGCAGGTCAAATCCAAGGTTACAGACTTTGAAACAGGGGAACTAAAATAGAAGTCCAAAATGCCTTAAGATGATCTAACTGGGAATTAACTCTGTCGCTGCATGTGGCTGTTTCCCAGGACATTTTACCTGGCAGTGCTGAGGGTACAATTTCCAGCCATGTTACACTCTATAAATGTCAGAATCAACCTCCTTTCTCAGCCATGACCCTGATCCATCCAGCTGCCATGAAAATTGATATTCAGTGCAGTTCTCAAAGGCTTGTTCCTCTCTCCCTTTTACTTAATTCAGCAGCAACAAAATAGCTGCCTTCCTTAGGTACATCAGAGAGAAATGCACATTTGTGTGAGACGCCTACTCTGGTACACAGCAGGATCCCTTCCCTTGTCTCCTCGAGGGGGTTGGTCTGGCATTCACACAATATTGCAGCCTTTTAAATAACCTATTCTTCTAGCTCAGAACAATTTCTGCCTTGCTTGGCACAGTGTTTTCATTTTGTGTAGTATAGTGCACTATAAGAAACAGTTAACAATAGCTTATGACACCTTTCAAGTGCCAGCACCAATTGCTGACTGCAGAGGAAGCTCTCAGCAATGCA
>JANHGB010047265.1:0-15303 GCA_026283785.1 Coracopsis vasa
TTGGGTGACATGGTTTAGTGTGAGGTGTCCCTGCCCATGGCAGGGGAGTTGGAACTGGATGATCTTAAGGTCCTTTCCAACCCAAACTACTCTATGGTTCTATGATTCTATGAAACCAGCCATGGTGTTGTGCAGGCTGCAGGCCCCCCCATATCACAGCAGTCACCCCAAAGGATGCTTTCAGTGGGCTGGGTTTGCTTCCTATCCCTCTTTTGCACTCAGAGTGGTCAACTGCTCACCCTTTGCTTTCTGCTACTTCTTAAACCACCCAGTGTTGCCTGTGAATACAACTAGGTAGTCTAAGCTATGCGGAAAAAGTGGCAATCAATTAAAAGCCCAACAAAGTGGCTTTGTGCCTCACTTTGCAGTCGGAATGAATGGCTATCTTGTCAGAGAGGTTTCTACTGTATTAAGAAAGCATTCTACCTTAGCCTGTTGTGATCCTGCTTGCAAAAGTCTCATTACTGTGCCAGCAATAATAGTGTCTAATTAAGCAGAATAAAGAGAGATGAAGCGTAATGGTTACAGGATAGAGAGGTTATTCGTCAGGCAGAAGTAATAAATTACTGAGTCCTGCATCCTGGTATGCTGGAAAGATGTAGTCAAAAAGAGTCACCACTGCAAACTTGTTTTTCTTTTTGATGAATGGACCAGCTCGGGTTGGTATTTATTTGTGCATTGACTCAACAGATTCTCTATTTTCACTCTTCCTAATGAATACAGCAAACCCATAGAGATTAGGGCTGAGGCAGAGTAATGACAAGATCAATTGGTCATTATAAGGGGCAGAAGTGCACATCACTGCACAGCTGGGGAGCAGAGATGGTCCAGAGGGAGCTCCTCTACCTGGCATCATGCTCCAGGAGGCTTGGCTCATGCTTTAACTCCTATGTTATTGCTGGATTATTACCCCTTCCCTGCTAAGGAGCTCTGCAAACCGTGCCCTGCACACAGTGCAGTGGGGGAAAGATGCAGGAATGTCATTAAGGTCACGCCACGAATCCCTAGCTGTGGATAATGAACAATTCCTGACAAAATGAGGTGGTTGGAAGTGCTCGGAGATAAAAACCTGCCTGTCATTCTGTTGCACCAACCTATATTCCAATTTTTATCTGCGGAGCGCGCTTCTCTTTCATCCGGTTTCCTGTTTGAAGGGATTTGAGCAGAATAGATAATCCTAACTTTGAACATAAATCACTGGGCTGCACGGCTGATAGATGCTTTGCACTTTTATTATGATAATGGCTGATTGGAGGCTGGGAGGGAAAATGCCAGGGGCTTATCTCTATGGAGCAGCGTTTGGAGGGTGTGCGGATGGCTGAGGGAAAGGGGAGGCAGTGGCATGAGGTGAGGCCATTCTCTGTTTGTTTGTCTGTTTGGTTTGAACATCTGAACTGGAGCACAGATACGCTGGGATGTGTTGGGAACTCTGGGAATCAGGGTCTGCAAAGGCACCGCGTTACAAGATGAGGGCAGGCGGCCCCATGGACATCTGAGATAACGGAGGCCGTCGGGCGCTCAACACAAGCAGGGCTGAGCTCCATATAGCTCAGAGACTGATGTATTTCCCATGAAGGGGTTTGAGGATGCCAAAAAGACATCAAATAGGGTCCATGGATTGTTACTATTTTACTAAGAATAGTTAAATAAAAAAATAGAGCTTTTTCTTTCTTTTTTACCCACAGTCTAGATGACAGCTCAGCAAGCGCACTTCTCCTTCTGAAGATGCAAATCCCCACAAAGGTCATGTTTCATTTTGGTTTGGAGTGTTTCTTATTTTTGAAATATTTATTTTACTCCAATTAGCTTAAATTTCAAAGTAATTGAAGCCCAGAAAACTGCATTTTTTTTTTCCCTTTATAACTTCTGTCTCTTCTTTTTAAAACATAAAAAAACCCCAAACCCAACAAAAAAACCCGACTTCAAACCAGATGCTTTCCCAGGAAAAGTTGTTTTTTTGATGGAACAGATTAATTGGCATTTTCTAATCAAATCTTCAAAAAACTCCCAGGCAGCTTTACTGAGGCATTGAAGTACCCTTTTAGAAAGCTTTCTTAATGTCACCCTGTGAAAGTCATCTTTCTCCACTGACTATAAATGATGCCTTGGCAACTGCTTTGGATTAGGTGCCTAGCTTTTTGCCTCGTGAATAAATGAGTACGTTGGTTCGGAGGAGGAGCACAGTTTTGAGGCCAATCCCCAGTGTGTCTCCAGGTGTGCTCCAGATGCTCTCCATCCCCTAATGGAGATGTAATGGTCCAAATCAAAGGCTGATTTTTCCAACGGCTCTGAACCACAAGCACAGTCAGGATGTTTATTCTGGGGGAGCAGACTAAACCTTGGAGAAATCCCTCCAAGATGTGTACAGAGTAGATGGTCCAGCGTCAGTACCAGGTATGCAGATGCTGCAGGTCTGCCCTATTATACCAAATTACTTGTCAGTATAGATGAAGCTTTAGATAGCTAAAATCGTGTCAGTTGAAAATCATTTTATGTGGTTCTGTTACCCTATTTGAAAACAGGTAACAGACTCTGAACTGCTGAGGTGGTTTGAAGACCCTTTTTCATGTTATTTATCCTTGCCATAGGTTTTAGTCTGACACCAGCAGCTTTTGCAAGGCCCTATGCTGACCCTTAGCCAGATGTGGTCTTTGCCTGAAGGAGGTGGCTCTCAAAGGAGTCTGTGGGAGATGGTGTAATATGGACAGTGGGATTCTGAATGCCAGAGACAAGCTGGTGAGGGTCCTGAGCGAGACAAGACCCTTTGAAGCTGGTGTGCTGTAAGCCATTCCTCACTGAGGTATTTCATGAAGTCAAGGTTCACAACATTACTCTCTATTTCTACCAATTTGATGCCAGGGAAATGCTTTGTTGAAGTGGGTGAAGGGTTTTCATGTTGATGGTCCCATGCAGGTATCTCTTCATGTCTATGGGGGGTACCTCAAAGGCAGCAGACCCTTGGGGTGTGCATCCTGCCCCTGCACAGGTCAAACAGCCTGAAGAATCAGTGTCTAAAGAGACAAGGCACACTGAAGCTAGGAAAAAGCAGGATGGCCATGTTACAGATGGGGAAATGACCAAGACTTTACCTGAATTACACTTCTTCAGGTGCCTTTTGCCTCCTTGGTTCTTGCTAATTATTCTGGTTATTAGCAGTAGTTAGGTCTGGTGGGAAACCCCAGCACCTCCACTACTGCTATTAACATTTTGGGCTCCCATGGTACTTTATGGGGAGTGCAGTCCAGCTGCTTCACACTCTCTTTCTTCTTTATAGACCGAGCAGCATTTGAACTATATTTCCTATATCACATCACAGTCTTTTAGTGAGGGCCAAAATGCCTTCTAAGGCATGATATATGACCACAGAATTAGCCCAGAACACAGGAGATGCCTGAATGTTTCCTTTAGTGAACCAGTGTAGTAGCATTTTGAAAGAGAAATCTTTGGGCTTTAGGATGAAAAATGAGCTTTAGTTTTAGTGGGGAGCATTCCATTTTTTAAAGAAAATACTTTAAAAATAACCCCTGTGTTTTCTCACTATTTGTTGCTGTCCAAAAGCTCAGATTTCTGGGCTTTTTGGGATGGTCTTAATTATTTTATTGCAGTTTCAAAGGGGGTGACACAAGCATGAACTGGCAAATGAACAGCTCTTAGAAAAGACAATAAGTGATCAAGTCTCCCACAGGAGACAATTTGGGTAATGTAATCTGCTCAAACAACACATTCTGTCAACTTCAGAGGAGATTTCTTCTGAGCTTGAGCAGGTCAATAACATTTCCCCCCATTTGAAAAGGAATAGGAAAATTAACTTCTTCCCCTTCCCTCCCCCATCATTTCTGTTATTTAACAGCCTTTTAGAAACCCATTTCCTATGCTATTTTAAGCTGCAGGCACAGCCAGGAGACCACATCTAAGAGTGACGATTTAAATCTCTAGACAACTCAGGAGATAAGTCAAAACAAATTTCAGGATGTTCCTCTAAAGAGCTGTTTCCACTTAAGGAGGTCCCAGCGGGAGCCTGGTTAAAGAATCACCTAATCCACTACACATTTTATACATTTAAACAGGTCCATTTGAAAGAAAGTTGGTGAACATTGCTGTGTGGTGAATACAGAATGAGCACCACTGTTGCCAGGCTCTGGTTTTTAGCTCTCTGTTGATGTTAATAACTTCATGGTATCCTGATGGTTGGGGTTTTTTACTGCCATCGTTCAGGCTACTGCACCAGGCAACGCAACTCCTCCCTTGCTCCATAAAACCATTATAAATGCAGCAAGGCTCTTGATGATCTGGTTGAAGATGTGCCTGCTCATTGCAGGGGGGTTGGACTGGATGACCTTTGGAGGTACCTTCCAACCCAAACTATTCTATGATTCTATGTGAGAAAGGTGCTGTGCAGAGGGCAGGTAAAAGAATAGTATGATATGGGAAGAAAGCAAGGGGAGGGGAGATTGGCACATGAAAAGAAGGAAGGTGTAGATGGATCAGGTCGCTAGGAAGGTGGTCTGGAGAAGGAGGAGGAAACACAATCAACCCCTGTGGGTTATTGTAGTGGTTTCTATTGCAGGGATATTTGGTACAGAGACCTCATCTCACCTCACTCAGGAAGATTAAAAGCTTCAGCCTACCAGTATTGAAGGCAGCCTGTTGCAGCCCCAGGCCCAAGGTCTGGTTTCCTGGGATAGCATAAAGTGACTTCTTGCATACTGGGACCCAAACCCATCCATATCCTGCTTGCAATAGTGGCATGCAGATCTTTACAGTTACTGTATCGCCAAGAAAGCCCATCCATGTATGCCGGAGGGAAATGCTGCTACTCACTGGCTTGTAGGCATTGTGAACTGGAGAGCCAGGACTCAGATGCCAGTCAGTACTACCAGCATATGTTTATATGCCGGCGATCTACTGGCAGCTACTGAAGGGCAATCGAATAGCAGTCTACAACTTCAAGGGCAGTCCTGAGGATGTCGGAGTCTATCTCTTCTTCACTTGGTAATGGGAGATGATGTGATAAGCAGTAATGCAAAGAAATGATGCTTCCAAATGTCAGAACGGATATTTGGGGAAAAAGATTCACTGGATAGTGCAGGCTGGAACAGGCACTCAGAGAAGTAGTGGACTATCCCCCCTTGAAGCTTTGACTGTGTTTGACCCTTAGGTTTGTATACGTGAGGCCATGGCTGACTTGCTCTGCTGTTGATGTTAGGTTTGCTTTGAGGAAGAAGGTTGGATTAGAAACCTTACAACCCACATTTCTTTAGCTCTGCATTGACAAACTTCCACTGTCTTTGGGGTCAAGGTTTAGAGGTGCAGGAGGAATTCTGCTGCCTTTTATTTTCCTGATGGAGCAGTCTCAAAACGTTGGCATCTCACCTGGGGAATTTTCAGCTCCGTGATCGCACTGCTCCTCCCCAGCCATCAAATAACACAAGTTAGCAGCTACAGACGTTTCTTATGTGAAAGGCAGCATTGGCCTTCTGGTGTTTCTGATTTTCAGAAGCAAGAAAGCAACTGTTCTCACGTTGGTTGGGAGGGATCTGCCGAGTGTGGAATAAAAAGTGTTGAGTGGAGTCTGCCGTACTAATGGAATGTCTGCAATATACAGCCCTGCTTCTGTCCCCTGAAAACTTCCTTTGTGATATCTTGTCCTGGATTTCACAAATGGAACCACAGGACTTGGGTTTTCTCTGCCTTAACTTCTTAACCTGCACTCTCTTCCCAACCCCATCACCGGAGAGCAGTTGTAAGAGCCTTGATGGATTCAGATCTTGACATTAGTCTTGTTTTTGACCTTAGATGAATTATGTAGCTTTTCCACAGTAGCTGGTTTGTCTCCTAAAGGGAATGATAGTTACATGGCTAGCACTTAATGTTGGTGTCCTGGTTCACTGGCTGATTTTATTCCATTTTTTAAGTTCTTTGCGTTTGCAGAGCCCAAAGCAGGGTAAGTGCTTTGTTTCTCTTTGTAATGGCTACTCATGTTCTCCCTTCCACATCCTCTAATAGAATTTGAAGCAGAAGAGACCACAGTGGCTGTCTAATTCAACCTTCTTTGTAACATGCCAAGATCTTTGCTATTGATTTCCTGTGATTAGACTAAAGGAGGTATTTTGCACATAATCTATTACAAATGTTGTAATACTTGAGTGTTAACTCCATCCCATGGCTGTAGTGCAGCAGTTATCTAACTCCTAAAAGAGAGTTGTGTGTGTACAAACATGATTTCACATCTAATACACCAAATGGCTTTCTATCAGCTTCCAGCAGCTTCAAGGGAGGTTAAATTTTGACTTTAGGTCTGGTTGTCTTCTCTTGTCCCCTCTCATCAGCTGCAAAATTCCCAATGGTATCCACAGAGGTGGTAAGATGAGAAACGAGCCTCATGTGAGTGAACTGAGAAACATGCTCTAAAAGGTTTGGTTTCCTCTCTCATGTCTGTGTTTGTGCTTAGGAGATGGCACAAGTGTCCACACCAGGTGCTCAGATGCTTTCCAGCTCCTTCAAGTGAGGTGCTGGGAAAACAGAACATTCTGGAATGTTTCATGTACATTTGCCATCTGTTTTCTTACCAGCCTGGCTGCTGAGAAGAAGAAAAGAAAACATTCCCCACCCCATTATAACTGAACTAAGATAGGAAGAAAAGAAGCCTTCCCCACCTGGGTTTACCCGGGGTCTCGACACCAGGGGTGTACAAGCCCGATCATGTTTCCAAGAGGGAATTATCCCAGATTAGAGCGAAGGCGATGGTGGCGTTTGCCCTTCCTGGGGACATGTGGCCTCACACTCAAATATCCCATCGGACCGGACAGCTGCTCCGAGCTGTCCTCAGACTGGCTGGCGGCCAGGCAGGAGCCTGCAGGAACGTGGGATGAGGCACCTGCTCCAAACCCCACTGAAACAGCAGGGAAGGGAACAGCTAATATGGGCTCCCTTAATCCTAGGTGCTGCCCTGCCTGTTCCCCTTCAGATACCATTACTGGAAAGTAAAACAAAAGTGCTGCCGAGAGGGGCTGCGCTGAAGAGTCTGATTGCAAATTGATATGGGTGCAGATCCCCATCCCTTCACCTACAGCATTGACTGCTGGCACTGCGGGGTGAAGGGGATGCTGGCTCTGCTTCACAAGATGCTTTAGGGAGAGATGGTGGCCTCAACCCATCTTTGGAGGGAGCTTAGAAGCTTGAGAGGGTAGGGAAAAGGCAGGTTGCTACAAACTAAGGTTTTGCTTTGTGCTGGTTAGAATCCTCTTGTGTAACTCCCAGGGTAAGGTTGGGTTTGTTGCTCTTCCACTTGCACCAAAGAAACTAATCCCAGGGAAGGGATCAGTGGAAAATCTCAGAAGAAACTCCTGTGCCTAAGAGGTGCTTGAAAACAGGATTCAAAAAGGTTTACCTCCATTTGGCTGCCTTGGAAAGGTGCAGTAGCGTGGTTTCTTCTTGTACTCAGCCTGTAAATGCCTGGTGGTTGGAGCCGTCATTGAGGAGTTGTGATTTGATGCCCTCTCAGCTCGGTGATGCTCAAAGTGCCGTAACATAAGCCAAGCAGCTCCCTGGGGGACAGCAGGGTTTTATTTGGGCCAGAACTGGGATGAAAAACTGGAATTTTGTTTGAAGTCAACTGAAGCTACTGGGTTTTTATAATATTGGGATATTTCATTTCAATGTAGTCAAAACATTTAGCTTTTTATATAGTTTTATGTATAGAAGGAAGGATTTCATTCTTCCTGTGTTATCAAAGTCCAGACAAGGCATTTTAAGTCTTTCAGAGCAAAAGGCTTTGGTGATTTCCCATCAGAAAGTGAATTTGCAGTCCTGCAGAGTGGCTTAATTTCATCAAATCAGCCCTTTCTTAGAAGAAAAAGCAATCTCCAGGAAAATCCTTCAAGCAGCCCCAGTGGAAATGGCTGCTACAAAGCCCTGTCACGTATTGAGAGCAGACAAAAATCTGTGGAGAGGACTCCTTGGGTTGGCAATCTCCTGCTTAGCTGCAGGCATTGTAGGTGTTAGTTGTTATAACAGCAAGGAAAACCATTTCAGACAGAGGTCTGGTTGCATGGCCTGACTGTGTCACTTGAAATCAAAAGGGAACCTTTGTGATACGAACATAACCGATTGCTCTGTGCAATGTCTCGAGTCTGTTGCTAAAGAAACCTGTTGGAAGTATGGGGTTTGCTGTAGGAAGGAAAGGTAGCCCAAAGGTTTTGATCACATCATCTTGGGTGATTAGGCATGACATTCTTCCTTGCTGGTTTGTATCACTGGCTACCAAACCAGCACAGAAAGTACCTAGAAATGGTGTCTTTTTCTCCCCCTATGATTAAGAGAGCATTTGATCTTAAAGATAAAAGCAGTAATTGACTTCATTTAAAGATTAACTGAATGTAATGCCTTCTGAAAAGAAAAAAGTTATTAAGCGAGTTGTCAATCAAAGAGTTGATGTCTTTTTTTAATATAGTCTGAAAGTGTTATAATTTTAATACCCCAAAGGCCAAAGCATATTATCAAGCTGAAATTAGAGATTAGCGATTTTCAATTTCTCTCCCATCTCTTATGTTTCATCTTCCACCTTCTGTTGCTGGAGGAAAAAAAAATGTATAGCATTTGGCATGAGAGGGGAAATGCAGAGTCTGGATGTATTGATATCCAGTGCTTGGAGCTAGGTGCTGACCTCCCAGCTGCCTTGGGCAACGTAGTCTGATTAGAACCTAGATACAGCAGTGTCTTCTGTAGGGGGAAAAGGCTGAGACAGCCAGCCTGCAGGATTGTATGCAGCCATTCAAGTACCCATAGGCTTAGCTTGTTTAGAACATCACTTGCCCAACTGCAACTTTAAGCATCTCCTTAGGTACCGCTGGGTCGAAAGGGTGGAGTGTGTGCTTTATAGTGTATGTGTGCTTCGGTGTAAAACTTGGCAATGGGATTTTAATTGCTAAGGGCTGGGTTTGCAGAGGTGTTGAGGATTTGGGCCCAATTAAAGGATCGTATTGTAGGAGTTCAGGCTTCTAAATCTAAAGTTGTCAACCTGGAAACCCCTTTTAGTTGAAGTGCAACTTTAGGGGCTCCTAAACCTTAAAGGCACCAGAATGTGTGACTATAATGTTCCCACAGAACCTGAAAGAGGTACTTCTGCCTGTGCAGCAGAACCCCTGCTGTGGAGGGGCCAAGCAGCTGAAAGGCTACCATGGGCATAAGCTGGGACAGGATCCACAAATGACAAGTTTCTGTGCCAAGGGGACTTAATCCGTAAGGCATTTGTGCAGGGTGCCTATCTGATGAGGAAAACCACTCTGCCCAACAGACTGTGGTAGCTTTTCTTTTAGTGTGTTTCTTTTAAACGCAGTTGCACACAGAATTGCTCTGGGCACAATTCCTGGGTTCTGGACTGTTCATTCAGGGTGTTTCCAGTTGGAGTTTCGGTTTTGTCCTGGGAGGATTAAACCACCATAATCCTTTCAGAGGTGACAGCAGTGTCTTAGCCCGCAGTTTTCTGGTGGAAAAAGGACTTCTCTCCTCCAGCTGAAAATATATCTCATACAGAAAGCAGGGAGAGAGGCAGCAAGGAAAGCTCCTCTAACACACCTGAAGGGGAAGACCTTGTCCTGGTCTCATCTAACAGAAGTACTTTTACGGAAGGAGACTGAATTGTGCTCCTTCCATGTAAGAGATGTGATTTGTCTGCAACAGCAAGCTTCTTGTTATAAGTTTCTCCTTTTCCAAATACTTGCTTGCATTGAATGTTTCTCTGTGCTGGCTGGTTCTGCAGCGTGTACCGACTTGAAACGGTCCAGTGTAAGAGATGCAGACTACATGAAGATGCATGAAATACTATACACCCAGTTGTGCCAACAGTCTGTATTTCCAACCACAGTAAGTGGCTGCTAGAGAGGCAATGGGTCTTTTCCTGTTTTTTTTCTGACTAAAAGAAACCCTTATCCCTTTAGTCAGTTTATTCCTTTCTCAATTCTTAATTTACCAAACCTGTCCTAGTACATAAAACGTGTCCACATGCCCCTGTGCCCTGCCTAGAGAGCCCTGCTAACAGGATCACTTGAGATTGGAGCATCTGAATTGAGTCTTTTCTGCGTGGGAGCGCTACTGCAGCAGGAGAGGTGATGAGGGCAAGTCCATGTGCTGCCACCTGTGAGCTCAGGTAGCTCCAGGGGCGCTCCTTGACTGGCAGAAGTGTAATTGTACCAAGCTGGTAAGCAGCTCGGTGCCTTCAAGCACTGTAGGATGCTTTCTAAATCATCATCTTCTAGACACTGAGGGGCTCTGGCAAGCAGGACTCCAGCAGCACTTGCTTTTGAAATCTTTTCCTGTGAGAGATGTGACTGGTGGTCTAAAAGGATGCTCTGGGAGGTTATTGCCTTTGTATTCTGGTTTTTCCTCCATGCCCAAGAAGCATTTTCTGGGGGAGGGAGTAGGGTTCAAAGTAATTGAAATAGCAACAGTATTCCTCAGGAACTTTGGGCTGGAGAGGGGTATGAAATTCTCTGCAGTGAAAACATTATGCTCCTGCCATAATCCACTAAAGCGCTCTTCATTTCCCTGGTGTGGGAAGGTTCTCTTCTCTTATTGCATTTAGCTTGAAATCAGAGCTCTCAAGCTGTTTTGTGCTGGGCAGTGTTTATGCCTTATGTTGTCATAATAAATGCCCCAGATCCATCATAAAAGCAGTTCCTTTGGCACAGAGGCCGATTGGAAGCTGTAGGAGAGGTGTGGGGTGATAATGGAGATTTATTTCTTTTGCAAAGGAATTGGGTTATAATTTCCTGGAGAGTTATTTTACCTTTTCCCTGCTCAGTCGAGTCAAACCAGTTACTGCCATTCATTGGATTCAATATATCAAGGCAGAGAGGAACACAGCCCTGCCATCTCTTTGAGACTGTTGGCTCATGTTGGTAGAAGTGGGCATTTCAGGTAATTTAGTGCTCCTGTCCAGCAGCCCATCCTCAGGATGGTGGTTATCCAAACAAAACACCATCCACACGGTTTTGACCTCCATCAGTATGTTACATTTTAATGGGCCTTGTTTTACTGTAGTAGTACTTGGTCATTTCTAATCCAGCTCCATCATTTCAAGGCCTTTATATGTCTTTGAGTGAACCAGGTTATAAAATTCTTTCAAGGCTGTATTTTACTGTTTTGTTTAAGAGAAGAGGGCCTTCCTTTTTATTATGTGTCAGACAACTATAAAAATGAATAGGTCTTGATAGATAGTAACTTCTCTGTTGGCACTCAGAAGTTTGTTAGTGGAAGGAACATGAATCTTCTGCTGTTGGTCTCTACATGATGAGGTAGCTCTGTTTTGCAGCATCAGTAGATAATTTATTGATGCACTACTGCCTCTCAACTGGCTGTTCCTCACATACGGCTACACTTCAGTGGTCAGGCTGGGCTGGTTTAGTCTGGTTCAACTGAACTATCTCTGCCAAAATCCTTTTTTCAGCCATCGCTTCCTTGTCTTAACTGTGTCCAAATACCATTCCCAGCTTGGCCCTAGATCTCGGGCTGTTTGGTGTACTTCTGCTGGTGTCCCTGCTGCACTGCGTTCAGTGGTGGTTTGTTTAATCACTTCTGTGACAAACGCTGTGCATCCTCTTGACGTGGCGGTGCATAAACCATCACCTCCTGCGCTGCGTTCACCCGGTGTCAGGCAGCACCGCTTGGTTCCCATCAGCGAAGCGGGGCTGGGAGAGGGGGGCGTGGCCTTGGGCGGCCCCGTGCTCTGTCCATGGTGCTGAACCCGCCCGGGGCCGCTGCATGGAAGCTCTGCTGCGCCTTGGGGCTGGGCTGTGTCTCTGGGAAAGCAGCTTCCAAAGGGTTAATTGTAGCGGGTTTAGGGGAGAACTGGCCCTTTCGCATTGTGGTACGAGGTACACAGTGGTGGGAAGCATTGACAGAGATGAGGGGGGTTGTCCTTGGTCCTTAGAGGTCACTCCATTGTGCCACGAGGGGAGGAGGAACCCCAGGATTCAAACACTGGTGTTGTTCAGAGGTGTGCCTGTGAAACAGGTTTGCTTTGTTTAAGAAAACACAGAGGTGTTCAGCTTTTAGAGTTTCCGGCTGGCACCTCTCTCACTAGCACTGAAGCGTGGAGAAAAAGGGAAGAAAATACGTTTGGGCATGTCTGGGAGCCTCTCCCCAACAGCTTGGAGTGTGAATTTGTGAACTAAATATTTCCACTGAATAACTATTGAGTGTCTGCGTAAGGGAGGGCAAGTGCAGGAGACAGGAAGTGTGGGTCACTGCCTGCTCAAATGTGGGACCCCACTGCAATGAATGGAACTATTTGTTAAATTGGTTTGCTATGCTAATTGCTTGCATTAATTTTTTGGCAAGTGGGGTGTGTAATTTGAGGCATATTTGAAACCTTTGAGTTACGTTGTGTAGTATGTTGTTAGATTGTTGTTCTGATCCTGGCAGAAAAGCATGTAGAAGATGTCCTGCAGTTACAAACAGGATTTTCTTATTATCATAATCGGGTGTTTTCTCTCTATTAGGGATTTGTGCAAAGCTGATAATAGCAGTGTTGTGCAAGCCAGAGAGAACTGGCACATACACGGGTGAGCTCTTTATTTAGTGTTTTGCCAGCAACCTGGGTAAATAGCAGCTGGTTACTGCAGCAATATGGTGATGGTGGGTAGAGGCAAAAGAACTCTCATTTTGAAGTTCGGAGATCCCTCCAGTGGAGCAGTGGATAAGCATGGCAAGAGAGGATGAAAAGCTCAAGCCTTGTAAGGTTCACAGCCTTTTAGCTTCATGGTTCCTGAATCCATGCCTGTGTAATCAAGAGATCAAAACGTCCTTTCCCAGTGCTCAGTGCTAAAATTGCTCAGCATTGGTAGTGCCAGTCTGGGATGTCCTCTGGTGATAAATATAAACTGACACAAATTTGTGAAACAGTTGCAACAACTTTCAGTTTGTTTGTTTTAATTAAATATTAAAGAATCATTTTAAGATGGTTCAAAGCATCCGAAATCTCTGATGCTACTTTGTACACATGGCTACCTCGCAAGTCCCTTCAGTCCTGCAAACCTTGTGCTGCTTTGTACTCCTGATTGAAGTGGCTCCAGCACTCAGGTTTATTCCTTGGTACGTAAAGAGAATTGGTCTGCTCCTAATTAGGAACATCACTTTATAGTTAGGAGCACGATTAGGAGCATGTCTTTATACAGTGATAGAGATTGGTCCCTCTGTGTTCCTAAGGTCTGAATTACTCTTTGAAGGTGCTTGTCTTCATTGACAAGAAAATGGTCAGAGGGCAAATTGCCTGCTAGCTTATGTACATTGAGCAAGACCTTTCAGTTGGGTAGGATGGATGTAAAGCCTCAGTGTCAGCACTCAAGGGCTGATGTGGGGAGCTTGTTCTAAAATATTGTTGAGAGTCTGCATTTCTAAACAATAGTGATGGAAACTGAGGCAAATTCCTCAAAACTGTCACCATACACTTGTGAGAAGCATCAGCTTGGCACAACAAAATCAACCTGCTGATGACCAGCATAAAGAATCAGCAAGGTCAGAACTGGACCTTTTAAGCTCCAGTTTATATAATTCCTCCTCAGGCCTAATAAAGTCTCAGTGTCCCTGGAGTAGATATAATGATAGTTTCAATACCCCATACCAGGGTTGGCTAATACTCTTTGTTCTCAGGTGCCTCTGGAAATTGTGCCTACACTGGATCCATTTTCTTCTTGAGAGATAGCTACTGCCACCCTCTTTATAATCTCTTTCCTGTATTTTGTCTGACCTTGAACCAGACAAACCAAGATCCCTTTATTTCAGAGAATAAGGAATCCCATTCACAAACCTTATCAGCCTCTACAGGGGATTTTTAATGCTTTTGGGGGATCGTTCAGATTCTGGTAATGTTACAAGGTTAACAAGCACTCATCCTTGCCCTGCATTTCAGCATTTATAGGAGGTACTCACATAGTTATTAAGCTATCTAGTAGTCCTCAGTTTTTACGTGTTAACAGCTGAAAGGTCTGTCTGACATCAGCCAACTTTGGATAACAGGATGGCCTACACACATCAAAATCTTGGCAAATAGGGATGGAGGTTGTTATGTTTTAGCAAGTTAACTCTCTATGGTGAAGTCTAGTTGTGGGACCAAATGTAGAAAGGGAAGGAGATTGCAACAAAGCTGAGAGATCTCTCAATGTGGGAAATCCTCCTCTGCCCACCAAATATTGTGAAACAACTTTAGCTACTTAAGAAGCATAATTAGCAAAACAGACTGAAACTTCTTCAGTCTAAAGGGTGAAAACATCAGCCACCTTTACCTGCAAGAGAGATTGAGAAGCAGAGAATGATCCTGTGCTCTGTATTAAGTTACATCTTAATCCAGTCTCTTCTGGATCTCTTGCAAGATGATTTGTGGTGACTCTGAAGATGCAGATATTCATTCATAGTTCTGCCAGCTCTGAATTACAGAGTGACCACAATGCAGGAGGTACTTAACAGATGCGTTTCCCATTCACATTCATGTGAATAGCATCACTAAATGTTGTCTTATGTTTAAGTTATGCAAATTCAGTCATTGACAAGGTTGTAGAAGCTAAGGACATGAGAAACAATTACAACACCTAACTACATCGAAGCATAGCCACTAGGGCATGTTTTTCTTCTTCCTGGGGCAGGTAGTGCTATCCCAGCAGCAGAGCTGATGCCTGTCTGGATGCTTGTGATAACACAGCAGAAACTTGCTTTGCTCCTCCTTGGTCATCAGCAAACTCCAAGATCTGTTGGATGTCAGGAGCATCTATAATTGGTGCTTGCCCCATTGTACCAGTAGGACCATACTCATTCCAGCACAGTTTTAACTCTAATGGCATTGTAAAACCAGTACAAGAAGTCATTGCTCTGTAACATGAAAACCAGGATAGTTTGGAGGGGGAGAAGCAAGAAGTGAGTGTATCCAAAAGCTGTCCATTACAAACAGGGGTGTGTATGGGGTCTGGATGCATTGGTTTTGTTCACTGAGCACATTTGCTAATTAGTTTTCATTAGTCTCTTACTAAATGGTTGGAGCTGGTCCGTGATGTTAGGAGGGGTGCGTGCTTGCCAGAGGTGCTTGGAGTGATTTGTGATGGTACCCTTGTGGGATCTCAATGTAAAAGGAGGGGAAAATGTTTGGATTACAGAGAGCTTCTAATAGTGAGGTGAGTTGTGTCCCCTGGCAGCCCTGTGCTTGGAGGCAGTGGCTGAAGATCTTTTTGCAGGGAAAAAAAGTGATTAAATAGCCAATTTACCAAAAAGCCGTACATAAACCCCTGCCTCTCCAAAGCTAATAGTCCTGTTTGT
>JANHGB010047266.1:9563-21874 GCA_026283785.1 Coracopsis vasa
ATGGGAGCCAAAGGAGCAAAGGGGAAGCAGAACACAGAAAAGCCATGAGTTTCAACTTCTGCAAACCTGGCTCAAAGATACCAGAACCTTTCAAATAATCTCTCAGAAGCGTTTTCACCGTACAGCGCATGTGATTTCCACAACTCTAAGATCAATTCCTCCATTTCTTGTGGGGAAGGGAAGAGTAAATGCACTGCAATCAACCATTATCTGACCATCTCTAGAAGCAAACAATTCAGGAGATTTTCTTCCAAATCTAGGGCAAGATAGTGATAAATTCCTGCTTTACATATGCCTATTAGCTCCTGTTTGTACTCCAAAAGAGCCAAGCTCACAGTCAGAGAGAAGACTCACAAGATTTGCTGCCATTCCATAGCATTCAAATACAGGTCAGATATATCTGACTACGTTTTAATGGAGTAATAGGACCTTTCCCCCCTCCCTTTTTTCAAGTTAGACAAAGCCAAACATACATACCCACACCTCCAGAGCAGCCACTGCACAACTGAAGGTTTCTACTGTCCTAAACAAAATACTAATCCCAACAGTTCACCAATTCTAGTTCTTCTGGATATAAGCACAAACAGTGCAAATGTTTTACCTCCAACCTACTGGTACTCACTGCCTTTATCCTTCAAGTACATGACACCCAGTAGGAAGCTATCGGTGCCCAGACAATTCTCAGACCTTTTTTCTTTTAAGTCATAAAAATAAATGCTTATCATTAAAAAAAAAATCAGATTTTTTACCAGACTGACAAGATATTCATGATGTTATCTGATTTGGCAATATTGATTATTACAACACTGATATGTATATGCAAAATGATTTGGCAACTACATCCTTCCAGAAGCACAAGCCTCCCACTGTCGAATACCAAAACAGGAGCTTTGCTTTTGTATTTGAGTGGATGCTGTGCAAGTTTTCCTCCATGCCTTAGTCCTTAAATAAGCTGGTTTTCAGCAACACACTTATATTTGTCAGACTGAGCAATAGGCATATATGCGTATCCTTAGCAGTATATTTGGTGGAAGCGGGGCAGTTGTCATTCATAGTTTTTACCAAAATACATCTTAATTGAGTAGCAGCATTAACCACAAATGAGCCAGAAAAAAGGACAACAATAATGACAGACCACTAGAAATAATCTGTTGTCTTCTGGGTAAACTGTTCAATGCTAAAACTTATTATCTGTAAAAGCACCTTTTGAATCGCTTTTGTTTTGCCCCGTGGAATACCTTAATGTTTCTATAGGTAATAAAATTTCTGGCTCGCAATACTGCCCTTGCCTATAAGACTGCAAGAGAAGGGAAGGGAAAGAGATGAAAACAGGGAAACACAGAACTGCTGTTATTATTAAACCTTTAAGTTACAGAGTTAATTCCAGCTAAACATTTTTATCTGTTGCACAGTCTATATGAAGTGGACTTTTTTTCCAGAAAGGAAATCTAATTTTTGCACCCGAGTGTCAAATCACTCCACGGCCATCTATATCTGCGCCGACTGTACTTCTTCTACAAGTAATCTGTTAAGCAGCACATCCCAGCTGGGGACTGTAATTAGGGTGCAAACTGCCATACAATTCCCTCGCCAGATTGATGAAGGAGATCTCTTACAAGGTGATCCAGAAGTCAGTGTTGAGACCATTAATCATTTATCCATTGAGGAGAATACAAAAAGCTCTGCCACCAAGAGCATTATACTGCAAAAGTATCTTGACAAAACTAATACCTAAAAAACCTAATGAAGTTTTAATTATAAGGTCAGATATTAGTTACTGTATTATTTTTTAATGTTCTAGGTAAGCTCACACCAAGAAAGACATATTCAGATTTCAGACAGGATTTGACACTTGTGCTTTGCTACTCCTTTTAAAAGATTGATAACAATCAGCTCAAAGGCTTTTTAGCTCTGCTAGCAGCAATCCCAGATATCAAAGACATGTAATACTAAGCTACAGAGCAAGCTTAAATATACTGCCAGTATTTCAACTAGCAACTATTTATCTGGGGGGATTTGAACTCGGGGAAAATGTAGATATTTCCTATAATGTGTGACTACAGATATTGTTAGTACAAAAATTCAGTCTACAGTGAGAACACTAAATTTTGAACACCTGCCTAATGGGGTCTTCACTTTCATCCTGATCACATAAGTCTTGACCCTGCCAAACTCAGCTAAAAAATTTTAAATACGCTTACTGTAATGAAATACATCAAGTGTTTAAAGTTGAGTTTAAGCTTAAGTGTTTCTCTTCATTTTTATTTGATCCAATAAGCAAACCCGCACCGTCCTTACAGAACTCAATGAAATTACAAAGAGATAAAAACGCAAAAAATCAAGATCACTTATGTAGTCTAATGGTATGTTACTAGAATTTGAAGTATTTCTCTTTGGAAAAAAGCTTTTAACTTTGTTTTGAACGTAATCTCATACTTTACTTATCACACATCATCTAATTATCAGCATCAAAAGTTTCTTAACTATATCCATCAGTTTCAAGTATCTTTCACCTCAGCCCAGCCTAAGGAGGAGCAGGTTGGGCAGGGAAAAGGGAGGAAGTACACTCCCCTCTCCTCCTTCCCTTGAATTACCTGGAATTTAAAAGAATTGCCTAGGAGACTTCTGCTGTTTCAAAAGCAAACAAAATCTATCATATACAACTACCTACCAGACTAACAGAAAATAATTTTTTCTGTAGAATGTGCAATAGGGAAGAAGCTTAATCCAAACACATCATTACATAGTTCAACAGGATTTGCTTACAAACTCGAAAAAATACTGCAGTGAAGGCAAGCTCCTAATAACCTAGCCTATAAAGCAGTCAGCGGGCAAGTACTTTTTCTTTTTGATAACTGAAAAACATAAATTTAAATCATTTTCCACAGATAATCAACAAGCATATCCAAAATAAAGAGGAAAAGAAATCTGTCAACTGTGACTATGAAGTTAAACCATTTTAAACATTAAAAAAACATTCTTATGTGCAAATTATTATAGATCCCCCACAACTTTCTTCATCCTCTATAGACAAGAGGATTTTTTCTAAAGGACACAGCAAGGGAGGCAAAGAATAGGAAAAGAACCTCAGGAGCAAGGAAAGCCCAACAAAATTTTTAGCATCAAGTGCCTTTACAATGAGGACTCTTTTGCAAACATAACTATAGACACAGCAAAGCTCTTTATATGTTTCTGCAACACTGGGAATCTTCTGATTTCCAAAACCCTTTCTTGCATGAATAACCATGCAGTTAATCTTCCGAATACGTCAGTGAGAGAAGGAAAGCAGAAAGAGCTTCATTATCATTATACAGAACCTTACAGGCAGCTGTGGAACCCAAGTTTCTTAAAAATTATTGCCATGTTGAAAAACCATAATCCATTTCAACAGCAAGTTCTATCATATATTTACATTTTTCCAATACTGCCTGAACTAATGATAAGAGCTCAGCAACACAGCAGGAGCATGCATAGGATAATTCACACCTTCAAAGCCACCATATGTTTTTCATAGGAGTCAGTAACATTAAAACATCACCTAAGGGAACAGAGCATAACTTGCAAACATGAAGATGCAAACCTGAAGATGACAAAGCCTTTATGTTATTTCTTGAAGCTTGATCCTGCACAATGGAATAGAAAGTATTAAACACAGCACATAAAGTAATACCACACTATTTCAGACAGTTAACATCCAAGTTACTAATATGTTGATCTTATTTTGGAGTAACAAGGAAAAAACCTACCCTCCCCAACCTCCTTTTTGAGTCTTGCTGTATCATCACTTACTGGCATTAATATTGCTCTCATCCTTAGGCAAGCCCTTAAAGACTCTGATCCTTTATATCCCTTACAGGGAGCTATTAATGCTGCTACTCAAAGTTTCTGACCTTTAGCTCTCAGTCCCAGTAGTGTTATTCAGATTTTTCTTTTCAAGATTAACAGAAAATAGTAACTATTCCCAAGGTTTTCAGTTCCAAATATGCTCCTCTGAAGGATCAGACACTTCCCAAATTCTGCCTGACCTTCCAAATCACTTCAGTTTAGATGTTCTGCCTTTCAGAGGTATTCTGGCAAATCACTTTGAAAATGCTTTCATAGCTGCATAAAGTTTTACATCCCATACTGAATTCCCCTCATCATCCTCTGCAGGAGGATGACTATTGCTATGATTATTTTCAGTGAAGCCACAGCGCTAAGCTCCATTTTCTTTATTCCTGGTAACACCCACCCAGCCTTCCTGCCCTCTTCTCCACAAAATTATTCACTCAGCTTCCCTGTTGCCGCCTTCAAGAATATTCATGAGGAGCATCCCAGAATCAAAATAATACAGTCATTATTTGTTGTCTTCATCTAATGTGTATTTTTCAATTGCCAAACACAGAGGCTGCATACCGAGAAAACCAAGCAAGTGTGTCATTTTCGGAACCACCCCATGAAGGCATCTTGCATTTTCTTTTCGAAGTGTAATTAATAAATGGTGTCTTTTACAAAGTGCAAAACACCTTGCACGCACACTCAAAATAAGCCCCCAAAATAGCCTACCTCTCCCAATCTCTCAAAAATCAAATCTGATCATTTTAGCCCATCAACACCTTTCTGCATTAAATCTTTCCTGATATGAAAATCATTACAGCTCATCTGGAAGACTGACAAGCTAATATTTCTCTAGACCCAGAGAAAGGGTATCCCACTGCCAAGACTCTTCCAAATAGCCAGGGAAAAAAGTTACACCTATTTAAACAGGGAGTGAGCCAGGCTCAGCCAGCACTGCACAGGGAAGAGGCAATCAACTTGACAGTAAATGTAATTAGTGTTATACTTCCAGCTAAAATTAGGCATGATATAAGCAGATATATCAAACAAATTTGACATGATCTATTACCACCAATGTACTTAAACACATAAAATCACTGATGCGCCTAAATATATAAAGGGGGGGTGGGAAGAATTTGGATTTTAGAAGGGTGAGAGTAGGGTTTTCTATATTTTAAGGGGAAAAAAACAAAAACAAACAAAAAAAAACACTAATCTTGACATGCTTCCATCACTTCCGTCTCTACTTTGTTCATTAAAGTTTGTCCTCTTCAGTTTCTATTTACATCATGTTCAGAATGACATAAAAAATCCTCTTTTTGTTGTAGCTCACTAAAATCAAAGCAGCATCATGTCTCTTTTTCATGTCTTTTCTTCCCCTCTTGTCATTGAGAGGCTTCAATCCATTTGCTTTCTAGACACATTTGCAGGCCAAACCTGTTTCCCAACACAAGCTCATTTGCTTCCCTCTCCTCATTTACACTCACCAAAACTTGCTCTCATAATATCACATCTCCTTTCCAAACTGACACCATCTCCTGGTTGTCACTGCCACATCCCTTTTCCCTGGTACCAATACCAAATTTCTGTCATCTTTGCAAACTTCCTAGTACAAGTAGTTTTCTATTATTTTAAACACATTAAATCACACCACGCTCCCTGTCAACTAGCAAAGCTTCTCTACGTTGGCTCAGATTAGCTTCAGTGCAACAGATGTCCCAGATACACTTGTTCTCAATCACTTTAGTATGCAGACCAAACATCTCAGTTTCATTTCACAGGTCTCTGTGTTTAGCAAAACAAGACAAAATAATAAGGTACTGCAGCAACCTCTGCAACGAAATCCTCCCTTCCCAAATTCCAGTCTCAAGCTCCAGAGAAACAAAAAAAAAAAAAAAAAGCCAGACCATCATCTAGAACTGAGAAAGGTTCACAAAAGTCTTGGAAAATAACTTATTTGAGAGCTACTCTATCAAATATAAGTCCTCAATACCTAATTTAGACCTGACACTGGAGAAGAGAGACTCATTCCCGGCTCAAAACAAAAGCAGAAGAAACAGGAAGACAGCAACCCTCAATGCTCTCAAGAGTTGGACCCAGAGATTAAAGGGCTTCTCTGTTAAACAGAAAATACATTTTAAAAATAAACAAAACCAAACCACACAACCACACACCCCACATCTCCTTTCCTGAAAGAGAAAAGAACTGAACTAGAACTGAGTGCTTATTTTCTTCTTGCTTCTGCTAGAAAGCCACACTACAGCTTTCATTTACAGGCAGCCAAGTTCTGTTCCAGAAAAATGACCCTTCATTTGGGGGAAATTTAACCTTTTGATTATTTTGTTCAATTTCCATTTTGAAACAAACTTTTACTTAAAAATACTAACATGAAATCCAGCAATGTTTAGACAAATTCAGTAAGTTCCCAAGTCATTTCACTTCTGAAACAGTGACCTTTCACTAGCAATATGCTCTCCATAGACCAAATCGCGTCCTCCCTAACTAGAAGCTCTGGTACACCCTGTTTTATGCAGCACCTGAACTTGCCACTAAAATACTTAAGGCGGAAAAAATCTAGGCCAAGCAGAGGTATTCGTGACTTTAATGGAAAGTTTAAAAATTACTTTACCCCAAAAAAATAACTAGACTTGTCTTTGCTGTTCCAGCAAACACAGAGCACATTGCTGTTCATCTCCTGACAAATTACTCTCCCAGATAATACAGACCACCTATGCTGAGCTCCAGAAAGACTCTGGAAGAGAGCTCAGTTTCAACCCACTTGAGACAAAAAGCCAGTCACAAAATAGACTCCATCCCAGCGGAAAGCCTCCCTCTCTCACAAACACAAGTTTTAACCCCATTCATTAAGAGCTGAAATGCACTCACCTTTATTGTGCTACATCTTCAGGTTGCTGTTCCATCCATTACATTTTCTGTTGTGGGTGTATTCCCCGTTTTATTAACTGTAATTTAATTCAATACAGATTCCTACACAGGACAGGTTATTTTCCTGACTGTTTCAAAACATTTCACAAGACGGAGCACAGATGAATTTTTAAATAGCAAAACAAGACAAAAAAAAAAAAGCCCACACACAAGAAGAAACCCAGAAATTCTACTGTGTGTTTCTGTTGGTCTGGTCGTAAAGTTTGCCGTATCTGTCAAGCCTCCCACCACCTGTTTTCTTTCATGAATGAAAAACCAAATGCATAAACTGCACATCATTGCTTGAGATAGCTGCAATCACAGGGTTCGCTGCTTTCGCCTTTACCGAAGCTGTATATCGTGTTTACTACAGATATCTGAAATTAATTACACAATCTTAAATATTTGCAGCCTACAGTTTTCCAAGTATCTCAGAAGGCACATGTTCATGCTCAGGAGTCATTACCCCTATATTACAATACCCTCAGCCCCACTGCTCTGCTCTCTGCTGACATCAATTTTGCAATGAAAACACAGTAATTCAGTGAGAATAGATGCCTAAGGGAAGATAAAAGCATCTGTCTAACGAGTGAATACCACTGTCCTGTCATACACATACAAAAAAATATATATGTTTTTAATATATACATTTATATATACTTACATAACCTACAAGGTGCTATGGCAAGTTACACTCTCCAGTCTCCTGTCCAAAACACAGCAGACAGAAACCCACACTGCTCTCACCATGTGCTGAAAAGACACCAGTATGAATTACAAGCTATGGTGGGACATGGATCAGAAACGGCCACAATTATACCTAACAACTGAAGAGATTGCTTCATTTGATCTTTCCCTTGGAAGGTGACACCAGTCTGGAAGAGCCAAGTGGTACATAGCATCTTTTTGTTCATTCTTGGCAGCCAGAAGACGGACACTCTGAGCAAGCCTGGGACCAGAAGTTTGCCACATTAATTTAGGCTATCTCCAGCCTTCAAAAATACCCACTATTCACTACCAGAACATCCCTTTTCTGCAAAAACACATTTTCTATTTCAGCACGGAGTCAGGAGGGTGACTATTTCACAACATTCTAATCGTTTTTAAGTAGTTTTCAGTGCTACAAAATCTTCCTTCTTTCCTCATTCATACTACCCTTTCAGGTCATACCACCTCAGCTGAAATACTTTTCATACTTTGTTGCACTGCAACTGGGTTTACACACTCTGCCTTTATCAACAGGGACATCGGAGCCACTGTAGGTATCAGACAAGAGATTATTTTGCATGTTATTCCATCTTCAACAGCACCTGCCCTGAACATGCATGGATACCATACATCACACACGCACCTCCTGGCTCTGCTCAGCACCCCCACAGAAGACCAGTTTCCAAACCTTAGCAAAGGGGATAGGGCAGCAAGAGGCAGGCAACGACAGGAAGGCACAATCCACTAGATAATATGAAGATGCCTTAGGTAGGTATGATTTACTACATCATTAACACAGTTTTTTCTTTGCTTTCTCAGTGGCCCTTGAATTTCTCTTTCCCATTTCATTCACTTCCTCAAAATAGCTGCCTGCTACGTGAGTGCAGGTGGAAAAAAAGAATAAACAAAAAAAACAAATATTTTAAGTAGCTAGCTCATTTTCAGACATGAAATATGAGCATCACATAGATGAGACTCAACAGAAAAGGGAGAGAAGCAACCAGAAAGCTTTGCCACAAAAAAATTAGCAGATTTTGTTTTGGTCAGAGTGAAAGCTTAACAAATAAAAATCATAATAGAAAGGAAGTGCAACTAAAAGCATTCCCAACAAAAATGATGCAGCATATCCTTAATACTCAAGTGTTTAAACTGAATATAGCAGAAGTACAAAGGAATGCCTAAAGGTGACTCAATAAGGAGGAATTCAAAATAGAAATAGCATTACCAACATGTTTATCTTAAGCTTGCTAGTCCAAAACACAGTATTTTTTGGTTCTTGTGTTCAAAACAAGACTGCAGACAACCAGCACTTGTGCTTAAGATGCAGAAGTATGGTAGCAAGTTTCATCAGTGACTCAGAGGCTGGACCTCTGCAGACTCACAGAGCAAGCAGAGAAACCTGCCTTCCTTGCAGAGTATCTGGTTTTCAATGACCGACACAATCCTTATTCTCTGACACAAATCCCTAGGATTTTGGGTTGTTTTTTTTTGTGGGGTTGTGCATTACCTGTTTCCCTACCACATTACCCACTTCATCACAACCTACAAGCAGCCTTGGATGTTTTGGGATGCACGGCTTCCAGAAGGCACACCATCCCGGCTTCACCTGGCAACCCACCTTCATTTCACAGCACACCCTCCCATTTACTTTGCATGATCTTGGGGCAAATAACAGAAAACGTAGCTAGCTTTACCAATATCTGGAATGCTACCTCAGTAATAAATTAAGATTTTCAAAGATCAGGCAAAGAGGTGGATTGAGATGTGAGCAAAACCTCCCAGCATGGGACAACCCAGAAGACACCGAGCAACACACCACGACAGCACAGAGAATTTTGACCAGGAAGTCCAAATGAAACTCAGTTATAATGAGGCAAGACAGCCCACTCACAGCTTCTTAACTGCCCTGGTTTACAAGCAAACACCATGAAGTCTCCCCCTCTTAAGCAGCCCCAGCAGCACTCCCTTTCCTCAGCCACGCTGGTAACACAAGAGCCTGTGAACTGCAGCCAGGACAAGACAAATTCTCATTTTCTATTGTGTTAATAAATAACACAGCAGACATGTTTTGTGAAAACAATGCTTTTGTCTCACCACACTGAAACATAAATCACCAAGATTCAAGATAGTTCCAAACACCTGTCTTTCTGAATACACATTGAGGCAGTCCAGCAGGACAGTTTCCCTCACCTACAAAATGGCCTGAGAAGTTCCCAGCTCCCAGAACCACCTTCTTGTCAGGCAGGACAGGTCTCCACTTTCCCCCCATCCAGCCCACCCCAGCATAGCACAAACCATTAAAGCACAGCGTATACCTCTAAGAGAGAACTTACCTCCCTGAACAACAGCCCGGAGGCATTTCCATCACCTCCTTAATCTGCAATAGCATCCCTGTTGCTCAGCTTTCATAATGCCTTCCAGTTAAGGTACGGGCTGCAAGCAGTATCGCAAAGCAGAGAACCAGAACAGACACAGGTATTCACGATATCGGTGCAGCACTGTCAACTCAGGTATTTATTTTAAAAAAATAAAATATCTTATCCCATTCTGCTTACAGCCTGCACAGCCAGATGAGCTTAGTTGCCTTGGACACCCGGATAAGACCATTCACATCACATCTTCCAGCACGACCCCCCTGCCCACCTACCAGCAGCAACGGGGAATCAAAAGCTTCCAAAGCGCAACCACCACCTGGGTTTTCCACTCCCTCAAACCACTCTCACATTGCTACCTTTGTGCTGCTATTTAGCAGCAAGCTTGGCACAGGGTACCTGCAGCATCTGGTACATTTCACCAGCTCCAGCTCAGGCTCCTCACATGCTTTCTTCTGTTGCCAGTCACTGGGATAGTTGCTGCTGTGCTCAAATACAAAAGGAGCAAGTGTCTAAAACAGGCATGAGAGCTCTGCTCACCTGTCTGAGAGCACAACACAAGAGACTGAATACTGGTTAGGGGAAGAAAAGAACAAAAAAAATTGTACTGAAGTGCAAGGAGGCACATGGGAATCCCCACCTCTTCCTTGCAAACCCCAGAACTTTTGTGACATCAAAGGCAGCTAAAAGCAGCAGCCGGAGTGCCTCCTACCAGAGCAGCGTGTCAGCAAACACACGTCAGTGCGATCCTTATCGGTACGACTTTCTAGTGAAGAGACGTCCCTAGAAAGCAGTCACTACAAATACAGTTTTCCTGAATATCATTACTGATCCAGAAGTAATGAAATAGCAGATAATATGGCCCCAGGGTACAAATCAACCACCTACCCTAATGCATACAGATGGAGCTTAACAGCTCTTCCGGTCTTCCATTACCAGAGTGAAATGGGATCTCTGAAACACCATCATGGCAAAGCAGAAGGGAAGCTTACTAATGAGTGGTGTTTATTTCCAGTTCTTCAGCAAATGCTTTTAAATGCTGCAATCTGAAAAAAAAAAAAAAGACCCCTTTTTCACGTATGAAGATGAGAAGACACAGCTTCCCCTCACAGAACCAAGATAAAAAAGCAGAATGCACTGCTCTTCCCTGATTTTGGAGAAAAGGCTTTGCCAAAACCAGTGTCTAAATACTTTTTGTAAGAATCTACAATGAAACTTTATCCAGTCCCACCAAAGAAAGTAGCAAACCTGTCACGACTTACAGCAGGATCATGCGCCTCTTGTTGATGTTCGCATCAGTTAAAGCAGTAACTTCCACAAGGCTCTATCAATCCAGCAAATGTATAAAGTACAAGCAGGCACAGAATCTCTCTGCTTCCATCCCCAGGAAATTTAACACTTAACACCCAGTGCCTCCTCCCACAAAGACGTGATGTTATGCATTCTGAGCTGGTCACATCCCCACAAACCAGCCAAGACAACGTGCAGCCCAGCATAAATGTCACACACCCTGAGGTGTCCCATACCTATTTGCTTTGAGAACATCCCTGTACTCAAGCATGTTACTTTAATGCTACCTCTTTCATCTTTGATGTCAGATTATTTAAACTCTCAGAAACTAGAGATCTCTCCACTTTTTTAATCAGTTCCCTTAAAGTTTGAAGGTTTTATGATGCAAGTTGAACACCCATGCAAGGCACCTGCGTGGCATCAGACACAAGAAATAGCCGCTCGCTCCGTTCACCGCATCCTCTCTCTCCTAGGTGTCTTCAGTGACACCTAGTTCTAAGAGGCACATTATCCCGCGCACACAAACAAGACAATCAGCTGCACAACTTCTTTCAAAAATTACATTCTCAGGAAATCAATTCCTTAAGCTGATTTCTTGTTTTCATTAGAGGAATTAAACAACATATTTCAATTATACAAAAGAGCTGGAGGCAGTGGTCAGCAAGTACTTTTATGACCCTCATCTATTCTTTTAAAAGCCTTCGCCAGAGCGCTCAGGCAGGGGGACGAGCGGGAGTGAGGCAAGAGGGCAGAAGGAACCCGATTACAGACAGTCCTCGTTCCTATCTTCACGCGAATTAGTCCAAAGGCTACACAGTTTGACCTTGAATTAAGAACAGCACACAAAATAAACAAAAGGACAAGCATGACAAATTAAGAATAAACGTTCAGAGTAATGAGTGGTTAAGGAAGAAGCGTTATCAGGGTACTGATTTAAAATTGCTGAATGAAGAAGCAATGGAGGGAAAAATGCAACTCAAACACGTTTCAGTACTGTGCCTGGGGTGAGTGGGTGAAAAAGTATGATTTTATAAGCCATCTTACACAACAAAGAGCACAAAACCCAGAAGCGGCACCTCGGCGAGGAGAAGCAGAGCTACTTTTAACAGCTCTTCAGCAGGCGTAAGTTCATAGCAGACACCTCACACAGCGCAGGGAGACGACAGCCCTACCGCGCGCTGCCCAAAACGGCTAATGTCC
>JANHGB010047267.1:2272-55783 GCA_026283785.1 Coracopsis vasa
AAAAAAAAAAAAAAAAAAAAAAAAAAAAAAAAAAAAAAAAAAAAAAGGGGGATTTTTTCTCTTTTTTTTTTTTTTAATAAAATTGTGAGCCTGCAAGTAGGATTTAAAAGTTTGATGGTTCTTTCTCCCTGGAAGGAAGAATCCTATTTCTCAGTAAGTACCATTTCGTAGCTTGTCTTTTTTCACCTCTTATGTTATCAAAAGCTTATTCTTTTCAGAAAGTGAAAAATACCATGGTTTAACTTTAAATTTCCAAATGCCCCTAAATAAACGTTAGCAGATAACCCCTACCAAAAGTGAAAGCTACATATAGATATGTATAGTGCTTTGGGACACAAAATAGATATTTTATCATTTCTTAGATATAAAAACCATACAAATACTATCTTAAAATCTTCAGGGGTTTTAAGACCTCTATATACATGAAGAGGCATAAAGAAGCAGCAGATGTCCAGGTGAGCTAACCAGTGTTTTCATACTTCCCCAACTGATATTTTTATGTGGTTTTTTGTTGTGGGTTTGGGTTGTTGTTTTTTTAAATCTCTATGTTACCGTTATACAAGAAGCAGTGAGAAAACACATATTTATACAAAAATAAATGTGCTAAAATGAATTTTAGAAGTCAAGAGTTAGAGCTTACAATAAAATAGAACCCTAGCTGTCCCAGCTCCATATTAAATAACCTGGTTTTTAGTCTGGGACAGGTTACAGGTGTAATACTATTGAAGGAAATCTTCCCGGTAAGTTGGCTACGTGGATAAGCTTTAAGCAGAGTGCCAACTGTCTATGTGTACAGGGAATCACCACATGCCAGAAATATTTCCTATTTAGAATGACAAAACTGTGGGCTGACAGGTAATTCGGCCTGAATTTAATTTCTGGAGCATTTTAAGTTGTGTTTTCAGATTTGTACTTTAGGAGTTTTCTTCTAGCTCATGCCAAGGCCACTCCACTGCATATGTTTACTTTCATAGCAGGTACATTCATATTATTTTTTAGTCCTTTTGCATGCCTTCAAGAATGCAATATCACTGTCAGTAGGAATCACGCCCTAGAATTTGGAGCAATCTGTGTACACTAGTCTGTAGGATGGAAGAATGATCCCACACCTTACATCTGGTATGTTTCTGGTAGATGCTCATCGGTTTTGAAGTAGTAAAAAGGAATTTGGTCTACTGGATCAGAGACTGGTGCTGAATGCAAGCAATTGTACTGCAGTAATGTAGCAGTATTTACCACTAGTAAGACTGCTATTCCCCCATAAGCCACTGCAGAAGTGGAAAAGGTGCCATGCCAGGACTATGATGTCTCTAAGCTCCTAGAAGTCCATTCCTGTACCTTCAGTCTGTCTCAGCTACAGAGGGGCTTGCAATAAGGAAATGATAGATCAGTCTGCAAATGTGCAAGTCATCCTCAGCCTCTGGGAAGGAGACCCACCTACTTAGGTCAGAGAGACTGTGATTCACCCTGTCCCGCATCCAGTCTGGAGGACCAGCTCACTAGGGCTTGTGGGACATAACGTCACATGAGCCATGCACTGTGAAATATATAGTGCTCACATGTAATGTAAAGGTGCCTACCACCCTAGCAGTTGGAGCAGTGGTTCACTGCGGTAGGGATTGTACATATACACTAGCAACCAGCCTCTAGTTTCTAATATAGAAATATAGAGGCATCAGCACAACTTTGCTTTCTCCCCCCCTTTAAATTTCTTAGGTACATAGAGAAAAGGAACATAAATATTGTCCTAACAAAGGCAGATCTAAGAACCTGTGTACCTATGTCTTAACACCAACAGTAACACTAGCAGCTGGTTACAGAAGAGGAGAATAGAGCAACCTCAGAGCAGGGTGCCCCAGATCACTCTCCCAGCCTCCAGCAATTTGCAGCCTGGGGACTTCCAGAGCTAGAAAAATTTGCCTACCTTTCTGTAATGCTGGTAGGTAAAATATGCAGCAATGACTCTCCCATACCAGCAGGCTTTGTTTCACTTCAAGTGTTATGCCAAACTAGTGGTATATCATCACGAAGAATAACTGCCTTTCCCTAGAGTTGATTTCCTATGGCACATTTTACTTAGATACTTTCTCAACACCCTCGCAAATATGCCATAGATCTAAAGCACAATCTCCTTTTCGAAATGAATGGGTCTGATTACAGGCATATTCATTTTGTAAAAGGTACAAAAGGATACAAATATGCCATTCCATCTCACATAATGTCAAAGTAAGACCCTCTTGCCCTTTTACTTCAATCCCCGCAATTTGAAAATAAAAAAAATGACTTGATTATATGTTTTTTACCATTAAGTGTATAATTGCTTTTGTGTTTTGACATTTAATTCCTCTTACCAAAATACACGGTAGGAATTAAAAGTCAAATCTTTTATGTATTTGATGTACAGATCCTTCCATGTATTTCAATGAGAGAAACAGAACAGTGAAACCTTACAACAGGTACAGTGAAGCCACATGAAAATGAAGTCGCTTTATATACTGGAAATCTGTCTGTGGCCCCAGTTCTGCCCTCCCTTTATCTAGGTCAATGGCTTTTTGAAATCACTGGAAGGTATGAATGTGTCAAAACTGAGCAAAACCTGCAGGACTTGACCTTTAAAATAGAGCTGGGATTATACCATGCCCTGTTGGGCAGATTTTGAGATTACAGTCCAGTCTGAAAATTACTTTTGAAAGCTATAAGACAGGAGCTGGCCAGACACTCAAGTGTACTGGTCTGGCATGAGATGGCAATAGTGAGGAACACAGGTCCCAGCAGGGAGGGCCAGGAGCAGCCAGGGCATCAGCAGGGTGTCCTAGCTGGCACAAGGCCAGGAGGGCTTTAGCACTGCGAGAGAAGTTTCACTCTGTGGATCAGTGAGAAGATGTGGATGTATGCAAGGGGAGCTGGACGTTGCTTGTGGATGTTTCATGAGGTTTTTTGTCTCCCCTTTATCTCAACTTTCCCCAGAAAGTTTTTCCCACTGCATATACTGCCCTTCATTAAGTGCAGCATTCCTCTTACCGTTCTACTGCTTTACCAATCCTTTTCTCCTTCTCTCCACTGCATTTCTCCCTCTCTTTCTCACATTTTTCATGTTTCTGCTTTTCTTCTCTTCTTCTATCTCCCTTTTCACTACCTGTGCCCTTTAACTGAATTCTTGCTCACCTCTTTCTTCTCTGCATGGCATGCCAAATTCTTCATCTTTAATTTCTGTTCATAGTCATCTACAACCTATGTGCTGAGATTCTTCTGGCTGTATTTTCTGCCACAGGTCACTCCACTGTGATTCATCCGCACCCAGTTAAGTCCTACAGTGACTTGACCCTACAGCCATAGCTGAGATTAGGTTACATAGCGTCCTGAGATTCAGAGTTTTGCTAGACCACTCTCTGCAAGGCTGTCTGCAGTCTGGGAAGTAAGCTAGCAGGGCACTCAGGTGGACTGAGCTTTGAGAGGTTGAGCCAGGAATGGTAGTGGTAGGCAGTAAAGATAAATGACAGATCAGGAATGTTCCTCCCAGTGTTAATATTCTCACCCACAAATTCTGTCATACTTTTGCTATACCCATTAACAAAAACTGCTGCTCTAGGTGAACACACTCCTGGAGGAAGCTTCATGCTGTCTTTCTCCTTTTCCCAAAGCCAGGGATGATTTTTTTCCTTCTTTCATCTCAGGAAAGACATCTTCAGCAAAAGTAAAGGACAATGCACAAGGCAACCAAAAAGAGAAGTGAAGGGGGCAGGAAACAGTTGCATCAGGAACAAGCCAGTCAGAGAAAGAGAGAGACAGCTGAGTATATCTCCACACAACAGTTGTAGTGTCACCATATCTCGCAGAGACACACTTAGCTTTCCATAATGAAAGCAGCTTGAATTGCATGGATGCCAAGTGCATGGATGCTAGAACTTGTCTCCCTTTGGCCATCACAAACTTGCACTTTGCAGGGGGAAGGAGACAGCCTGGTGTTGTTCCAGCCCAGCCATGGCTTTCAAGGGCCTTCTTTCACAGCATCCCTGCTGAATCCTACTGCTGACAGGATTGTGAGCATGAAGCACTTCTCAGGTATGTGTTAAGGGTATGTTTATACCCACACACGTGTATACACATTCATGCACTTGCACATTTTTCCCATCATTGTTTGCACACACAAAAATTGCAAATTAAAAATTAAAAGGGAATGTAAAGCTCACAACAAGTAAATCACATAATTGGCCCCAGCCCATATCTCCAGGAGAGGCAGAAGGTGGGACTTGCAACGAGGTAATGGAGTTTGTGCTATTTTTGCTAAATGAGTGACTGCAAGTAATAAAAGTACTAGATTTATACCTGTGTGGTCCACTCTTTAAAGTCCCTTGATTAAAGCTTAAGATCACGCATCCAGAATATCTTGAGTTTGTTAGTGTGAGTAGCTATTTTACCCACGAGGTGGGTGCCATTTGAAAAACCTGTATCTTTTGATACAGAGCATGTTTGCTTGAGGGCTTTGCTCCACGGTTTCAGGATGGTAATCAGCTCAAGGAGATGCTTTAAAGTTAACCACTTGTTTTTAAAGTAATCATGCAATCCTGAAACGGGGAGGTGCAAGACAGGTGAAAATTGCAACTTTCTTCCAGTTGAAGGTGATCAAAGCCTTTAAAAGGTCACCTTGGATGTTACAGTTCTTCTAAACACACTTGCATACAGCAAGAATATTAACCAATGCTACTCATGGGATTTTCTGTTCACACTGGTTACAGAATGGCTTTAGGGTCATTTATGCTGCCCTTTTAAATATTTTTTTTTTATAGCAAGAATGTCAAACAACTACAAAATTTACTGCTGCTTAGCCTGAAAGGGAGCCGTTTCTCAGAATGGTGAACTTGGGGAAGATGTTTTCACTCAGCTGGAAGCTTTATGGGGCAAGATTTCATCCATGGCCCAGAAGTAAATGTCAGCTCGCTTGAGATTTTGGAACTCAATGTGTGTTCAGCCCCAGAAACCAGGTGATGAACCAGAACTTCAGACTCAGAAACCAAACACTTTGTGCTTCTGAGAGATTCGTTTGTTTTTATTTCTTCTCCATTTTTTCTCCTTTTTGTTTAATTTTGATGGATGATGTTTTGTTCTGCAGTGAGTTTTCATGCATGTCGCTGAGGAACAATTTCAATTGTTGGAAACAACAACAACAAAAAGCAATATTTCAATATTTCTCAAGAAAAGGCTTCAAAGGTTTCAGATCTTTTTAAAATGTTTCTGCTTTATTTTGACATGGCATAAAAGTTTTGTATGCATTCTCGCATCCGCTATTGTGACAGCTGTATTTAATGAGTGCAAAATGATCAGAAAAACATACTTTACTGTGGGTTGCCATTGCCAGCAGATGACAGGGGAGAGGCAGTACTGTAATAATAGAAGCAATGAAGTAGTTCACACTACTACTGATGAGGTCTTTCTAACTCAAATGCCTAAGTATGTCTTTTGGAAATAATGCATTGGTCACATTACCTGATAGTTTCTTGAGATTCAGTTTCTGAGTGCTTTTTGAAATAATATTGTGCAACCTTATCCTCATGTCATGAAGTGGTTGGTTGTGACATGTTACTTGTGGATAACACAGTTGGTTTCCCTAACATGAAGAAGAAATGGTCCTGGTCCTAGTCTAGTCTACAATACAGGCCTTTCCATCAAACTGATGCTAAGCATTAATTGCAGATCCAGAGATGATACACTAGAAATTAAACATTACACAACACTTTTGCCTTCTATTTTATATGCATATTTAATGTCAGAGTATTCTAGTCCAAATTAGAGACAGTATAAAAATAAATCTAAATGGATTTGAAAGGCAGGGTATTTCTTTTTTCAAAGCTTTGTCATTCCTGACTTCCTCTGGTGACTTATCATGCCTTTGTACAGGAGATCTAAGTATTTCACTCTCTCTTGTGCCTCCATATGGTACCATTTCCCAGATAGTCTTCCTTTGGTCACAAGATGACAGTGAGAATGGATTGTCAAACTGGACCACTATGACAATTTACTCTGGGGGAAAAAATCCTGCGGGTGTTTGGAAGCTTTACTGGAAGTTATATGTGATTAACTTATCCTACTACTGACAAATAATTAGGTCAGCAATTAATTTCAAAATGCAAATGCGCTACAGGCCTTCATATTTTAAGAAATTCCCTTTGTCTTTAGTTTCTACTTGTTTTAAAGTCTTAATGGATTTAGCTGGGTAAAGGAAAAAATTATGTTTTCTAATGCTTTATTTACTAGGTTGAGTTGGACTTTTTTTAGCAAATATTGACTGCAAATGTTTGTTCAGAAATTATCGTGTGTGATGCAATTTAATGGAATAAGAAAACAGCAGAGTAATGATGAACCACTCATTTAAAAGTATACATATTTTCACACTTCTACTGCAAAATATTTATTTATCTTCATGGATTAGGAACAGAAAGGAAAACCAGAGGGTCAGGGGCAGACCATGGTAGTAGTCATTAGTACCTGCTTAAGCAATCTAAGAAACCAGGGTACATCAGAAAGAAAAACATGCTTAATATTGCTATAAGTGTGTCTCAAAGAAACCTATCTACAATTCTATCTATCTATCTCAGGGACTTTATTATTAAACAAACACAGATTAAAGGCTCAGTTCTTCCCAAAGGAAGCTCAAGGGAGCTTTCTGTTCACTTTAAGGGAGTGAAGCCCCTAAGTCTAAGTTTTCTGTGATTGAAATCATGCAATATTTTAAAAAATAGTAAAAATATGCAGCTGTAAACAAACTAGTCTGATATAAAATCTGAATGAATTTACATAGGTGACAGACTTATATTAGAATTTCCTAACAGTTCACTTGCTTAATTGATTCAAGCCAAGAAGGAGAGCATCGCTCTTGAATTGTGTGAGAGTTTTCTTACAAAATTTTTACTGACCTTAAGATGAAATTTTAAACAGATCATGACAAGCCATATTTTACATGCTTAACTATTCAAGATGCTTTGGATGAAATAACAGTAAAGAAAATTAAAAGTCAAGATTCTTTTTGTTCATCTTTTGTGCAAAATTCTACTTTTGTACCTTCTGGTTAAATTAATATTTTAAATAATTATGTGAGGGGGAAATAAATCCAGGAAAAAAAAGCAAAGATAAAATTAAACATTGCTTTTTCAGCAGATTTTCATTTTGGAATGAAAACCAAAAAGAGAATTTTATGGGGCCAAAATTATGTGTCTCACCTACACAGAAAAAGCTTGGTTTCCAGTCTCCTCTGATTATGCCTGAGACACTCTTTCCATCTTAAGCAGCATTTGAAGAAGGCTTCACCAGTTAGGAGCTGGCAACACAAGACTGAAGCTTTATTTTGAATAAGGGATAATGTCTTTTTCCCCAGAGCTGTGGGAGAGAAAATCACATATAGCTGGATATGGGAGGGCTAAGCTGTTAGTAGCTGTACAGACAGAATTTCTCTTGTAAGATACAGGCAATGTTCATGCAGGTCAGCTGAGCACTGGCATGGGCCCTGTTAAAGCACCACATTTCAAGAAAGATGCCTTCAAGACAGTCCATAGAAGAGAAATGGGAATGATCAGAAGTTTAGGGAACGTGACCTTCAAGAAACCCGAACTGGGGTGATTTCATCTCAAGAAGAAGAGAATGAGTGGACATAACAACAAAGACTTCAAATCTGAAAAAGCCTTCTGCAATGAGGCAGGGAAGAGTTTGAGTTTCAGGTCTACAATGAAATGACAGAAGGTAACAACCCTACATTGAAACAAAGGAGATTCGGGTCTGATGTTGGCAAAGACTTTCTTACAGTGAAGACATTGAAGCTGCAGAAGGGATTGTCTGTGGAATATCTGGAGTCCCCCTCACTGAAGGCCATTGAGAATAAGCTGGGCAAACAGCTTTCCAAAATAATGTGAACATAGTTTCTGGCTGAAAGCAATCCCTTAGCAGTTACTATGTTGATATTTTTAACAGACTTTAAGAAGCTGATGGAACTCCTACATTTGAGTTAGTAAAAAAAAAAGCTTTGAAATTAATCAAGGGCAAGAAACACACTATGAATGCCTAGCACAGCTGCCATTAGTGAGAGCAATTGCAGATGGCATTTATCTGCAGAAACAGGACAGATAGAATGGTCTGCATGATCAAGGGTGAGCTCACTAAAATAAAATAAATAAATAGAACTTTCAGTAATCAGTAAGTTGGCACTAAATATTACAAAAAAAAAAAAAAGAAAGTCAACATGACAGAACTTTATAATGGAATTTGTGGTTTATTCAACAGCTTGTAGGATCAAAGTCACTGTGACCAAGCAGAGAGGTATGAGGCAAAGCAATCTCAGATTCTGGCCCAAAGTTGGTCTAAAAGCAATTTGCCAAAAAGGTACACAGAACACAACTGGAATAATGAAAGTTTAAGTGAGAATGATTATTTCTTCCAGGTAATATCTGTTTATTTGGCAAATAAAAGGAAAAAAATACCAAACAAACAAACAAAAAAAAACCAAAAAAACACATTAATAGAACATTTCACTCTTAAATTTGAAAAATCTAATAAATGTCTCATAGGTCATATTGTCTAAAAAATAAATCCTTCAAATTCAAATGATCTCTGGAGTCATCTGCAAAAGCATTAAAGTACATGCCAAGCTAGAAGGAATTTTAAAATACTGTCACACTCTGAAATTAGGACATTTCAAGATATTTTATTAATGCATTTGTATTTGTTTACATTGAAGCGACAACACTAAATATTCTAGCTGCTTTACAAAAGCCTTCTGCTGACTTCCTTTCCCTTGGCTGCTCATGTGCTATCATTCTCTTTGTCTCAAACAGGGAACAATACATCCCACCTCACGCAGTCTGTCTCTTTTTGTCATCCATGGGAACAGAGGGATTTTCCTTATCCTGTAAAACGGTGACTGAGGATTGCCTTGTGAGGATCAGAGGGGCATTCCCTTGAGATTGCCAGGCAATGGCCCAGGCCTGGCAAGTATTTGTTCTTCCTGTCATACATTCTGAAGGGCAAAATCCCAGGGAAATCAGTTGGGAGTTTTAATATGGACTTTAAAGGCCAGATATGCCTAAGAATATAAAGGTGATTAAGAAATTATTCTACTGAAATGCTCCTAGCAATCTGGGACTTTTCTTTGAATGAGAAACCAAAGTAAGAATGCCTTGCTTTGTTTTTCATAAATATCAGATGACAAATCTTAACCTTTTCTTATAACCTAAACCGCATTTGACATACCACTGCAAATGGTTGTTTCCAACTTTGGGTAAACTTGTTATGCTAAACCTCCCAGTGGTGTCATTTGGATCCCAAATACAGTTTTGAAGTTGGCCCGACTCGTCTGTTATGTGGTTTCAACTCCAGTAAGACTTGATCCCGTGCATGTAAACAGTGGTTAAAAAACTGTCTTTTTAAATAAGTGGAATTCACAAGCTTTACAAATAAGTTTGACTTTACAAGCTTCTGGAGAAAAAAAAAAAAAAAGTCTGATCTAACATTCTGCTTTGATAAAGCTTTTCATCGGCATAGTATGGCAACGCAAAAGGTCTCTATTTTATATAACATGGCAGAGGCAGACTCTACAGACTGTGTGTTGTCATCTCAAAGTATGTATCCCACCTGAAACCCACAGCAGCCCCAAGAGCTTTCTTTGGGTGCCTCCCAGCCTCTTGGTCCCTAGGTACTTGACATCCCTTTGTTTCAGGGTCCAAATCTCCAAAAAGAAAGAAGCAAACACAGACTCCAAAGCACCCCCTGCCTTTCAGAACATGCTCTCAGCAGAGTAAGGAGCAAAGAAGGAGCTTATCACTCTTAAAAAACCCCTTCAGCACTCAGTAAAACCCGCTGTGTCATAGCCACTTGCTGGCATCAGCATCAATTTTATAACTACCACTGAGGATGCTGAAGTGTAACAGAGAGAAGACACCTTAAATCAGACTGGACACTACTTTTTGAGGAATAATATAACCATACACAAGAGCCAACCAGCAAAAAAGCAAAATTAGAGAAACAGAGGGGAATCCATTACTTGGAAATCAAGTACACTGGTTTGGGAAAGTAGGCAAGGGGAGCAGCTCCTTTTCCCTCAGAAAACACATATTGCAGCGTCTTCATCCTCATCACAAATAAGTATGAAACAGAGAGCAATTACCTTAGTGCTGCTCTCTTCCTTACTGCCCAAGCCAGCCACCCATGACAATGGAGCTAGTTAGAGAATCCCAACTGGCAAAAGGAAAAAAAAAAAAAAAGGAAAAAAAAGAAAAGAAAGAAAGAAATCAAAACCAAACCCAAATCTCACACTCTCCAGCTGCAGGCACCATGGAAATGTGCCTCAGGCCCCACACATGTGACTTCACAGTGAAACCTAGAGCCAGCCCTGAGGGGTCTGGTACACAGAGTGAAATAATGTGGCTGTGATTAGCACGTGTGAAAATTAGAAACCCTCTTGTTTTAAGAAGGTGGGTTATCTACCGAGCCTGCTCTACAATTCTTTCAACTGTAATGTGGTGAACAAAGGCTGTCTGTAGAAGATGCTGCATTTCTCTACTGAGTCTATGTCACTTAGAGCTTTTTATGCTAGACTGGTTTTAAAAACTTCAATTTAAACCAACATGAAAGGTCCTTAAACAGTAAATAGCATATTATATCAAAAACAAATAGATTAAAAAGTGAACATCCATAGCCAGTATATTTCTTTCCAGAAGAGTTTCACTTTCCACACTAACTAAAACTGTAAGACTGGCAGATCTGGGCCAGAGGTTTGTAATGGGCCTTTTACGTTTTTTTTCTTCCCTCTCCAGTGATAAATAATCAGTTTTAGAGAATTGATAAAAAGAGACAAGAATGAAAAGTGAGTATGACACATTTATGAGAAGGATTTTTCATCTGTTTCTTAAATACAGCACCTTTATTCCAGATCGTATTAAAAAAAAAAAGACTGGAGAGCCACCCGATTTATGTTGCGCTGCAGTAGTGAATACATATGAATATATGGAGCATAGCCTGAGAGAGCCAGAAAATTCACCAAAAATTTCCTGACAAGTTGAAAAAAGTTATCATTCAAGAGTCATTTATTTAAAAGAGAAAAATAAAACCCAGGCCACATGACTAGAGGCAGCCAAGGATAAAAACACATTGTTTCCAGACAAACCCCCATCAAAGACATATGACTGTGGACTCTGAAGTCAGAATATCTTCATATTTTAAATTTCTATGAGCACTTTCAAGAAAAGCTGGAGTTCTGCTATAGGATTTGCTACACGCTTTCCTCTACTGATTGATAACAAGAAGTAGCATTAGCAGTATTTTTCCCCCATCATTCCTCTGAAGCTAATGGAGTCGAGGATTTGTTACTTGATCTAATGGCAATAGCTTTCCAATAGACATGCACAGAATCATTGATTAGTTTGTCCTCTCCTTGTTTGCGTTAGAACACTGTTCAATTTACACCAATTAAAGAATGCTTGGTTTGTGTATTGAAGAATAATTAAGGGATGGAATTCCCCATAGGCTACTAAAAATGACATCTGACTGGAATGGTGATTACAGCATGAAGGCAGCATTAGTATTTAAATAGTTTGACTGTTATATAAAATCATTACAGCACCTCACCATGAAAAAGAGCATTAGTTAATTTTGCCTATAACAAAATTAGTTGTATGTATTTGCCTGGTCACTTTAAGTAAATTTGACAAGGCTAATCTCACAGCAAGCGTTCCAGGTTTGGTGGAAGGAGCAGACAGAGAACTGTTTAAAGTAATCATCTTGATAGATATGTGTATAATCTTCAACTAAAATACAAATATGCACCAATGAATAGCAGAGCTTTGCCAGAGATGCTTAAATCAAATCTAAACATTAAAAACACATTGGTTGCTGAAACTGAAAATCCAAGGGTAACTGGCATGTTAATTATACAACAATCATGATTTCAGAAACTGTAAACACAGAAGAAATCCCTACTTGGCCACCACTGTGGTTCTGCAACTTTTATCACCCTTTCCAGCACTACATAAAACAAGGCATCAAGAAAAGCAAAGAGGCACAGCGGAAAGAGTCATCCTTGCAAGTAGGACTCCTCCATGAAATATCTCAAAGAATTAAAAATATTGGAGTAGCCTAACACATCCATGTAACGCTTCTTTAGAGAAACTTGCTTTTTTCTTTGAAGTACAAGGTGGAGGAGAGATTCATTCTTGAAAATACCTTTGAGGAAGGAGGGCTTTTTATCCCCTAACTTTCTCCTATGCATATTAAATTCTATCATCTCCTCGCCTTGATTATATTATCTACAGTAATGATCTATTCAAAACATGACAGTAGCATTACTGTAACATAAACTGCTTGGGGCCATTGCTGGAGTGTATTTACCTTTCCATAGTCTACTTAAATATAGTGTGTTTGTTTTGCTAAACTTAGATACAGTGGTATGGTTTAGGAGGTCATCTTCCTGCTTCAAGACCTCACATTGCAGCTACTATCCTTCCTACAAGAATTTATGAAGTTCCGCTTGAAGGTTGTCAACACCCTCTTTAATTCATTAAAGGGTTCTCTGTGAAGGAACATACGACTTTTCCATTTAAGCCTCTAAGGGGTATAAGACTTATTAGCATGTCTATATTGTGCAATGAACGACTGTGTTAAAGATGTCTGAGCTCCCGAGGCCAGGTTCCAAATGAGGTGATACATCTGCACAGCACAATATACCCTTATTTGAGAGGCCCAGCACCCCTGGTCAATCTGCAACACCTCTTTACAGTTCAAACTAGTCTTTGGTGCCGTGCTGTTCTCATGATCATGCCTGGTTCTGCAGGTCACTTATGGGTATCTTCACTGCATCGTATTCCACTGGATGCATCTTCCCTAAAATTAGGTCTGGGACAGTGCACTTCATCACAGAGTACAACCACTGACTTTCCATGGGGTTCTGTTCCAACATTTAAAAAGTCTTCTGTTCTAGCTTTTGTTTTCATTTGCACAAGTAATTCTCACTTCTGTACCAGACCTCCTGTTGGGATCTCCTACTATAATCTGCCTGGCTAGACCTTGGTCTTTGAGGAGTGAGACTAACGCTTCCTTTCAATGAATAATCTTCTTTTGCTGCAGGGCTGATATGAGGGTGTATTCTTCCCTCCACTCATGAGAAGAATGTCCATTAATTTCAATAGAAACTCTCCATGCAGAAAAGGGAGAACTGTGCCCTCGGGAACATTCGTGGAAGATTGATGGTGAGGAGAGAAAAGTGATACAGTACAGGCAGAACAAAATCAGAACCCACCACACAAATAAAACCAGACAAGGGTTCATTTTTTAAAAGCCAGTCAGAACGACAGGAAGGCTTTGAAAAAATCAGGGCTGTTTCAGTGCACTTTTGCATACATTGGCTTTCAGGATACATGAATAGAAACCTAACAGTAACTCTTTTTTCATACCTCCTTTCACAGGTCTCACTGGCAAAGAAGGATTTAGCACTTAATTCCTGTACTTTTATGTGGCAAATTAGGAATTTGCACCTTAAAAGGAAATTGCTTTTCAAACTCCCATAAATTCTGGATTTTATTTTTTCAAATGGTGGAAAACATTCCCTGCCTTCATCCCAACACATAATAAATAGCACTCTCCATTACTTCTCTTCAGAAAGGTGTAGGAAAGTAGACTTGGCCAAAGAGAGGTGTTTATCATTCCTTCTGAGGAGATGCTAAAGATCTAGAGTGTGTCCTTTACCGCTTTGTCTCCTTGGCCTTTTTTATTTTAAATTCACACATTGCTCTTTTCACTAAAATCAAGTGCCTGTTGAGGAAAATACTGAACTTGAGGCTTGGTCATTTGATGAAGTAAGGCCTACTGGTACTGAAAAACCCCTATTAAATTTGGAATATGCATAGAGTTGCAATGGTTTTTATTTTTCAGCTTAAAGTCAGCTAAAAGTAAAATCCGTACACCATTTTTGTCATTATTTTAGATAATGATTGGTTGGTTTGCAACTGCACCAAGACGGAAGGAGGCTGGTGAAGCAGCCAGACTGACACAGCACGAGAGCATGCAGTAGACAGTGGTTGGTGACTCTCCAGAAGGAAGCACTGAAGGTGTGACTGCTTCTGCTGTCTCCAACACAAAGTCCTTTATCTGGGGGGCTTGAAGATGAGGTATTGCCAGCCAGAGAGGGGCAAAGGACACGATCAAACCACCTCTAAAGTACTTTTCTTCATGAAGACAAGACTGGAAGACAAGACTGAAAGACAAGGAAGTGCAACCCAGAAGAAGCGTGAAGAAGCGTACACTCACAACACAGCACTACACTAGCAACTGTGGCTGTCAGCAAAACACCTCCTGTCTCTGACTGTTGACACCCGAGTGAAGATAAGCTTACAAAAAGGTTAGTACATACCTTCATTTATTTTTCTGTTATTTCTGGCCCAGTTTCTTCCTCTGCGCACTTCCTAACACAACAAAAGGCTACAGGCAGGTGTTGGGATGGCACTGGGTTTTCTCATGTAATCTGTGAGGCACCATAAAAAACAATCAATGATAATGAAGCATGCTCTGGATTTGTCTAAGCACAAGTGACTCAAATACTAGCATGTGAATTTAGTAAAGTTAGTCTGTGGAGAGGAGATAAATTACAGCAGCAATTGAAGTTGAATGTGACAGAGAAATCCAACCAACAGAAGATTGTCTGGAAACAATTATTCAGAAAGCTGCTGACCCTCTATTTCTTTAAAGAGTTAAATATTTGGATCAGTTAACTGGCAGCCGCAATAATAGGCATATGCTCTAATCTTTGATCCATAGCTGAATTTGCAACTCTTTGTATGAGAAACAGATCACATAGATTTTCATATTTTTAAGGATCTATAGGGAGAAAAAGGAGACTAAAAAATGCTTTTCCAAGATGCCACTTTGAGATCACATGACTGTCATGGGTCCTCCCAAGTACAGTAATGTTCAGAGCCAGTTGCAAGACTCACAGATTTTATAAATGGCTCTAAACTGTGACATTCATATACGAAATTTAATAAAAATTCCTCCTAGAACAGAGAATTGCAAGCTAAAGTTGCATGGTAGCTCTTCAGGGGTATGTACATCTGTCATTAAGATCTCTTTTCCACACCCAAATTTGTGTCAGAACTTTCCTAAACTCTGAAAGACTCCAGAGTTGATAGATAAATCAGGAAAACTTTTGTGAGCAAACGAGGAACTGTTGTCTGGACTCAAATGCATGAGCAAGTAATAGATTTCTGCCAAGGTCCTGACATGATCTTAGCTTTGGCAAAATTTTCCAGTGTTGATGAAAATTCTGCAGACACAAGATAACCATGAATCACACAATGGGTAGAACGGATGCTAACCAAAAAATTCTGTTTGTGTTCAAGGTTCATTTCTTGCAAATCTGTGTTTTCTACACCAACTGAAAGATGTTTACTAATCACTCATTTTGTATCAAAACTCATGCCTGTGCCACAGGAGATTTCTTCCACTTGGTAGTGTTCCCTCAGAAAGTAGCTCCTACTGACAGAAGTGAGCGCTATATTGAGTACTGTGAATGAAGAGGTAATCATCCCTGCAAATATTCTCAATTATGGGATGTTTCAACATAGTTTTTACTTGATTTGAAAAGAACCCCCATTACTTCACAATAAGCTTTCTCTCTTGGTTCAGCTACACAACACTGATACCCATAAAGAAGGTGATGATAGTGATTGCTATTTGCTTATGGATATTTCTTATACATAAGAAACAAAAACATAGATTATTGTATGGGACTACGCAGATATGTGCAAGGAAGGCAATGCAAAGGCACTCTCCAAAAATATCCATCCTGTCTAGATTTCTTATAGTTCCATGCAGTAAGTCATATAAGGACATGGGTGAATGATTGAGAAGGTAGACTAGAAGCCTGATTGACACAGGAGGCAGTGCTTCTGGGCACTTATCTACCTTATCCTGTGGGAAGGTAAGACTTTGTAGAGTCATGGCAAAAATCCCATGAAAAGGAGAGGAAGGTGGTGCACTTTCCTGGTTAAAGTGTAGTAAAATGGTGAGGTGATGTAACAGTATTTGGAATGCTTCTTTTGAGAATGATCAGACCATTGATAGGTGAACCAGAACCCAAGGCAGCACAAATTACTTCAGTATCTTAAAGATGGAGGGAGGTACTACCAAAAGAGAACAGCAGGCAGGTTTTAATGAAAAAAATAATTGGCAATGCAGAGTTTTGAGAAGGGACCAGCCTGTCCACTACACATTCCACAGGTTAAGCAGACTTAAAATGGAACCCAAAACCCAAAGCTAAGGTTGCTATGTTTTGCACCTTGCTAACATCATTAAGGATAAGAGATAGTCTTCTGTCACCAGAAGGGCCATGTAACTGGCTTTTCAAAATCTAGAAGCCTGATGAAAATAAAGGGCCAAGATTTGCCTTGCTGCTTTGTTAGGATTGTTGTCTTCCTTTTACTAACATGAACAGATACTTTTCTTTTTGTGTTTTGTATACCTTTGGGTGTCCTTTCTTAAAGGTTTCTGAAAGATGCCTATCTCTCAGAAACTTATTTATTGGCGTCTGTGTAACTTGCTTTTTATATGAGAAGGCAGGGTGCAAAAATGGTGAAATAGAACTTGCCTTAAGTCTTGTAGAGTATGGTCTCAATTACTTCACTTAGTTAATGCTAACCATATTTTATAAATATCCATGTATTGCATTTGTTCTGTCCACTGAGATGATACTTTCAAACTTCTTTGAAAACGTATTGTGATATATTCTGTCAATGTAATATTATAATAATACGAAATTGGTTATATTAGGTAGAAGAAACATCTTAGAAACTGTATCTACAGTTTATTCTCTGTATCTTAACTTTGTACTGCACTACAAGGCCATTCGCTGAGATTTTGATCATGCACTGTTAAGTGGGATCTTAGCATATCACTGCGTTCAGTCAAAATATTGGAACATAAAATGAGAACACCTATAGGTGATGAAAATTAGACCAAGAAAGTAGCATTTTTCTTTACATCATGTAAAGCAGAAAATCTGAATTTCAGTAAAAACAGAATAGAAGTGAGATATTTGGGAGGCATTGTCATTATTGTGGACTACAGTAAAAGAAAAAAATATATATCAAATCAGAATAGTACAAGATTAAATTAAAAATGTCAATGAACCAAGACATTAATAATGGGATAACATCGCCTTAGTGGTTTGATCTAAGGCAATTGCTTACATTCCTTCTGCAGTCAAGACAGAGAAAGAGAGACTCCACCAGCAACAGAGACCTATTTTACTCTGGACATCTGAGATACCATCCTAAAACAGACACATGAAATACCTGATCAAAGTGAGGTTCCATCTGCAGCAGACAGAGAAAGAAGAATCACCTGAGATTAGATAGTTAATTGTGAGATAGCTATAGCAACTTGTAATGAATCCTGCTTTGTATATGTATTTCCAAACTTTGGGAAATTAAGGACCTAATTTATTTCTAAGGCTTTTTTTCTTTATTTAAACTGATGTGCTGTGTGTGACCATGTCCATTTGTATTTAACATAGATTTCATAGGCTGAACCCAGACTGACAGCTCTGGAATTATGGATCTTGAGACATATTTAACATCAACCTAGAAAGGTTAGGAAGTTCAGGCTCTTTTATCTATTCCCAAAAGCCAATGAGAAAGTAGAGCTGTTTAGTGTCAGATATTTCTTCTTCACTTGAAATAAGAAATGTAGAGAAATAGGATACCCACCACCCTTTTTGAAAGCTAGGACAACCTCAACAACAGCAGAAAGACTTTTATCATTGATGGATGAAGCCATGGAACTAGTTTCAGATGTGATTTCCGTATCTGTGCCTTAGGCAATTATAGTTAATGTCAATCTCATATCTATCCCATATTAAAGGGATGTTTGTCCATATCCCAAATCACGTATACGTATCTTTAGTGACTATAATACAAATTAAGCTAGTGTCTGGGGTCTGATTCTATAAAAACACCAGGTAACGGTCATTAAAGTTCATTGAAATAGGTTTTATCTCACAAAGATCAGTAGTGTTTGCAAACACATGTTTTCATAAAGCTGAACTTCTTTTGAAACATCTGGACTGAAGGCCAGCTACAGTGTCCAGAGACTAAAACAGGAAACAGAGATATTTGCCCCATTTCTGGTGTCCTAGTTCTGTCCTTCACAATCATTAAAGACTAGATTGGCCATACGGTGCTTTCTGTCTTCCTTAAAACAGAAAGGGGGTGGGAAGAAACAGAAATAGATATACAGAAGAAAGAGGGGAAAAGAGAAAGGATTGCTGCAGCCCTCTGACTTCCGTTTATCAAAGGTAAGAGAGTAAAGGGCTCTTCAGCTCTTGGCTGAGGGCCAGGCCATGGGCTAGGATATGGGTCCCCCTCCTCCTATATTGTGGTGCTGAGCACTTGCCTGTCCCTTTGCCATAACATACCAGGTGGTTGCTTGCCATAGTGCTGGAAGAGAGGGCTCTTGCACAGCCAGCTCTTCACCTGAACATCTTCCTAGCGACAGTGCCAGTTTGGATTTGGACAGTGAGGATTTAACCCACCTGTGACAGACGTAGTCCAGAGGAATGGTACTGGGCTTATTAAAACAGCCAAATAGGATGTGATGAGAGCGACTGCAGTCATATGCAGAAATATCCTTCAATAGAACAGCAAGAGAACACCAGCTGAGAGCCAAGCCTCACATGCTGGTGAATATAAATCTTAGGCTGGGTTATGCACCAAAACACCCCAGAGATCCCCACAAAACCATATAAAGTGGGTCAGGAGAAGAGTGCAACAAGTTAACAGAGGAGTTAAATGAATCTCTTGCATTATGTCTGCTGCTGAGAGTCATGTAGAAATTCCTGTGCCAAAGGCACTTTGCAAAGAAAATCAGAGTGTGGCCTTTATACAGATTGAAGTCTCTAAGGAGGAAGTTGTAGAGTAACTTGAGAAACTCAAGTGCAGTAAATCACCGCAACCGGATGGTGTTCATCTGGGAGTTCTGAGGGGAAATAAAGTGAAAAAAAGCCAAGATACTGACAAGGGGATGCCTTCTTCCTTGGAAAATGCAGCAACACAAGAAACATAGGAAGCCCTATTATGTTGCCTGTCTTCAAAAGGAGATCTGGAAAATCCTGAGAATTGCAGAGCTTTGAAGTTTACCACAGTTTTAGGGAGCCCAAGAAACCAGTTCTGAACAGCAGTTCAAGAGAGAGTTTGTTGAACAGGAACACCCCATGAGGGTGTTCTTCCGTCTCTCAAACCACTGAGGCTGCTATAAGAGGGAAAAGTACCGCCCTGTAGGACTGGAGTACCTTGAGGAAACAGTGGAGCAGCCTTCAAAGGGAGAGTGGGATAAGAGGCCTTTCTCAGATGAAGGTGACTAAGTGATCCAAAGGTTCAAAAGATTTTGCAGAGGTCACCTATAAGCAATTGTCATAGATGACATTAAGAAATAAAACTGTGAAAAGTATCTTAAAGATTATTTGTTCCTAGAATGAATTACAAATCAGTCTAGAGGAAATGAATATGGGAAGCATTTCTCTTTCTAGTGAGTGAAAAGTTGAACACCCAGTAGAAGGTATTAAGACCGGTGTCATAACAAATAAACAAGCCTGAATCCCAAACCCTCATGCATTCAAATCAGCATATCCAGAATCTACCCCAGGATCTGGATCCAAGTCACACATGTGTTTCCCATCTTAAAAGAGGACAAATCTGTTCCTGAGCTCCTTGAGCTGAGGTTTGAATATGCCGTATCCAAAGACTATTGCGCCAGCCTACATAACAGTTACGTACAACATAGTGGGGGCGGGAAGAATGCATGTGTACACATAGCATGCAAAGGAAGCAATTAAATGTAAACTCAAAACAATTTGAAAAGTGATTCATGGCAGAAAGAGCTCTGATGTAGAGATTACATTACGTGAGCATTTGCTCTTGATATTAACTTGCTGCATCTAGCTGAAAGGGCAGAAGATTATAAGTAATAGGACAATAGGAATTTTGCAGGGTTTGGTGAGCCCACTTACAATCAAACATTTCCAATTCTCTGGATTTACATGGCTTCATACCCTTTTGGATTCTCTCCTGTTTTTTTTTTTTTTCAGTTCCTGCAGGCCCAGTGCACTAAAGGCAAAGTTACATCAGTTTTAATTCACTCTGTCTCTTTTGAATTCATTAGATTTTGAAAGCTTTCAAAGTAAGTCAGGGGTAGGAATTAGACAAAATATAGAAAGTGGGACATTTCTGACTGGCTGGTATGTTTTCAGTGTCTGAAAAAGAAAGCTTTTTTTTTTCCCTTTTTTAAGCAAACTGTAGGAGGGCTTGTAAAAATAGATATTTACATTTACATACTGGGACAGATCCTCAGCTGCCATGAAGTATTATTGCTTCATATTGGTTCATCTTCTTGAACAGAGATAACCCTGACCACCACAGCTGAGAACCCGCCTCTCACAAATGTACATATATGTGTGAAACATGTTTAGGATTCTGTGTTTTTCTGAATGTATAGAAACTGCTTCTTCATCCAGGTGCTTTTGCCTGCACACTAAGTCGTGACTGTTAAAAGTTCCTCTGTTTTTAACTGGGGGTGGTATCTTCAGGGAGGCAGGGTGAGGAGGAAGGGTGAAGTGCATGGACAAGGATGCATGCACAAAGGAACCAGTATGAACAGTGAATCCCAGAGAAGGAAGTGGAGGAGAGAAACAGAAACAAAAAATGTATCCCATATAACCATGCTGTGGTCTAAGGGCATTATGTCATGAGAGCAACTGAAAACCAAGCAGTATCTGTATTCAGAGGAGCGGGAAGTTAAACTGCGACTGAGCAGCAGCCATGACTTTTGGAAAACACCTCAGGTGTTTCTTGCTAAATAGCGAGAATAGCAGGAGACCTGTCATTGATAGCAAGGTGGAGAAAAAGCCTTTCTACACTGAGCTGTGCTGTTGCTGGATTCATGTAAGACAGGACAGAGAGTACATGTCACATCAGATAATGCTAAGTGGTGCCAAAAGCCACCTTCACTCTTTCCCCCTCAGTATCTCCCTGTGTGAGATTTGGGTGAATACCAATGTGGAACAACTGTGTATTGCTGCACGTTTCTGCCCACACAGTGGGACCCTGGTAGTGATTCAGACAGTACTGGACTCTGGACACATAATGTACACAGAATATCCATAATAAATAATAATTACCACAGTAGGGGGCAGCAGCCAGCTGTGGAGGAAAAGTAGGGCCAGCTGCTGGAAGAGATGTTAGGCGCTGGCTGAGCATGCAAGCTGGGCACTGGGGAGGGTGAGAGGGCCATGGCTTCCAGCCAGTGGCAGCTTACTGCCAAGAAGAGGGAGATAAAAGCACAAAAGAGGTTCACCAGAGGGAGCTGCTCCTGGCCACCCCTCAGCAATCGGTAGCAGCCCTGATCCAGGAGAGAAGGCTGATGGCAAACAGGAGCATCGCCAGCCAGGGTTCATGGCCCACACTACTCACATGTACCATGCTGGAGCTAACAGGAATGGGTATCAGTAAGCCAAGCAAGCATGCTGCAGGGAAGCAGACCTGCACAAGCCTTCTGGTTTCCAAGAGACTCATATCTCCTCCAGAAATGAGCACAGTCTCATCCTGTTCCCCTCAACATCTTCCCAGAGGCACCTCCAGCTGAAGCAGGCTCAATACTCCTAAAATGAGTCAGTTCCCCAAAAGACTCATAGGCACCTGGTTAATGCTTTTCTGAAGCACCCTGATGGCTAGGTCTGCTTGATTTCATCTGTAGAGAAGTTTCCAGGCAGTTCTGAAGACCCTCAAACAACAGCATTTTTAGCTGCCTGAATTCCTGTGAAGGTCTGGTACTTATCACTTGAGGTCTTGAGGTCCCCAGGTGATATGGTAAATGAAAAACAACTTTGGACACACTGCACACACTTAGTAGCCCAGTGCTACATCTAAGATTTATCACAGATTTAAAATATTTTCCTGACCACCCTGAAAAGTAATTTCGAAGACCGAATCAGTTCGCTAGCCTAACTTTCACAAGGTTGTTCACGGCATGCTTCCCACATTCTGGCTTCTCAGTAAAGTCAATAGCATCCCAGGGTAAGCTCCTCTATTTGGCCCATATGGGATACCTAACTATTTCACCAGCACAGCATAACAATTAATTAGCGCATGTTCTGTGTAGTAATTATAACAATGTGGCACATTTCACTTGAATTTAGCTTAGTGAAATTTAGCTTTACTTATATTCATGTGTTATCTTCAAGCTTGCTTTCTGTGCCTTTTTATGTTTCACCGAGTTCAAATGCAAATAGATAAACTCTGTTTGCACTTCCTTGCAGAGGACGAATGTGTTTATTTCCAGATTCTATACCCATCCACCAGGAAAAGTCACACAGGACAACTGAAGTATTTTTCTGCTGTGTTCCTAGTTGGCTGAGCATAGTGGGTGTGATGTGGGTGACGTTAAAGGGAAGCCACTTTTCCTCCATTTCTCAATACAGAGGCTGAGGGAATGTTTTTGTCTCAGTAAAATGAAACAGCTACTGTCTGGATCTTGGGTTATATAGCCCACAAGAGAGAGAACTCAATAGAGCACAATCTCAGGCAAATAGGGCATGGTATCAGGGAGAAACATCCATCATTTTTGCAGGTAGTAGCCAAGAATAATCCATTTGTGAGCTCAAATGCAAATTTACAGGCAACAAAGAGTCTATGTTGAATATATATACAGTTCAAACATAAAGAACCAGATTCTTTCCGAATAACTTTAATCTGAATATCTGACCTTAAGAACCAGCCTCAGTTAAGTGCTGGCAAACACCAAGATTTGGAAGGAAGTTAGGGGTGTTGCACTATTTTGAAATCTCTGTTTTGAACCAGCTGTCATTACGAATGTCTGCTGGTACCCCCTCTTAGCATACAGCCTGTCGCTGTTGAGCATAATGGGAACGAGCCAATGGAGTGTGTTGAGCTATGCTTTCTTGCATGTCTTTATAGCTCAAATTACCCCTTCACACAGCCATAACAGGTAATCTTTGAATCTATTTCTGCCACATTCTAATTGCTTCCATTTAATTTGTGTATATGTCTCTCTATGTGTGTTTGTATATACATATATGCATATTTATATGCACATACGTACATTTGGACATCATTATTAAATGTAAATTTGCATATTGTCACAGATTATTGCTATGTTCATCACAGATTCTTAGAGTAGCTGGCTTTATTATACAATAAAACAACAGTGGAAAATTAATGCCTTCTTTAGAATAAATAAGAAACACAGGACTCATTATGCCATATACGTTTAATGGTTTGGACATCTCAGTGCCCACATGAAAACAAGGAAACATATATTGCAATAGGCAGTATAATTGTTTCAGCAAGGAACATCCATCCCACACTCCTAGAAATATGAGATTCAGCATCACGAGATCTTAGCATTATGTCATCAGCTGCATGAGTTTCACAGCTTATCTTTCTGATTTTATGTTACAGGAGTAAACTCCAACAAAAACGTATAACACTGCCAATTTAACAGCACATTTATGTTAATACTAGCTGTAATGATTTCAAGAAGGTGAAGATTAACGTTTCTGTACATGTGTTCACTTACACGCATATATACATACACATACATGCACATATAAATTCATGCATGTAAGTACGCACTATGTATATAAACTGTCTTTAGAGATGCCATTGTTTTAAAAGGTTGATTCCAAGTACATTAAACTCGAAAACAATGTTCCCTACAGTTGACCAATTTAAAGAAACCTCCGCTAGTACACGGAAGACCAAGCTAGCTGATATCATTAAACATCATCAGATGAGGCTGCAGGTAGCTGAAACGTTCCTTAATGAAAATTTAAAGAGAGCAGATTAAAATTATATTCCTCCAATCCAACAGAACACAAAGGTAAAGACATTCAATTACAACCAAGATCTCATTTAGCACTAAAGGAGTGGTTTTTGTTGATCAAAATTTGTTGCCTGAAGTGAACAGCCAGGCTTGTGACTATGTTTATAATTACTTTCTACAATGTACCCTTCTAACACTCAGATATAGTTATGGAAGATGGCATTTTCCTTAATTTTTAGCCTGTGATGTCCATGACCAAGAGTTAGAAAATCTCAACAGTAACAAAGGGTTTTTTCATCTGTGCTAATTCTATCTCCTAATATTGTGAGAAATAAAATAAATCTATAATGACATGTATCTGTGTTTTTTAACTACATTAGCTGTTTTAACAGGGTTTTGTTGGCCAATAGAATAAGTGGCACAAGGGAAGTGGTTTGAGCAGGATACTTACTACCTGTGTGTCTGTCTGGACTGCTGGCAGCTTTACCTAGGAACATCAGGAGGGGGTTTCAGTGAGAAGACATTGAGGGTGCTCAGCTCTATATTGCATCTGTCATTAGTTCAGAGAAATGCATCGCATCTTTAGAATCTCAGAACTAAAAAAGATACTGATAGGCAGGAGTGTGACAAGAGGAAAGAAGGAGTAACCAGGAGACTGAAAGGACTGATTTGTTAGGGAAGATTATACAATCTGAATAGCTATGGGTTGGCTTTATGCTAACTAAACACAGTAGTTAAAAGATACTGGAAGAAAATTGCATCAGTGAAGGAAACTAAGGAGTTTGCAAAGGGATGTAACTAGAAGAAATATGATGATGTTAAGGAAAAAAAACCTTCTGACAACAAGATACTCTAGGCAGCAGAATCTATCTCTGGGGACCTGGCATCACTTAGGACATTTAATCTAGTCACACAAAACAACTGAAAATATGCCATAGGAAACAATCTCATGGTGTCAGGGAGCTGTACTGGATGACCTAAAAGGTACATTGCTAATTTGTGTGCACCTGTTATCTGTGATTTTCCTTGCTTGTATGGCCAACTTGTTGTTGCTTGTGTGTATTTGGTTTCTCTGGGCCCAATCCAACTCATGCTGTAGTCAGCAGAAGTTTCCGACAGGAGCAATAGGACTTCAACGTCTTTTCCATGTCTTTGTTGTTCTAAAGTGAAAAAACAAAACAAAACAAAACCAAACCAAAAATCCAAACACACCAAACCATTCTGCAAGAACTGTTATTGTATATTGTGTATGAATGTATATACAATTAAACCAGATTGGTCCCTTACTATTCCTTGGATATTTAAACCTGTGTTTAGCCTTTGAGGTATCCTGGGTAATGTGCATTTGCTTTCATACAGTGGAGCCAAAATATTTGCTAGGGAAGAAACTTACAGTTCATCTAAAAATACCTTGTGATGAAAAACTGCTTTGGTCACAGAAGAATGAATAAGATTCTCTACACTAAAATAAACATATATATATATATAACACAGAAATGGCAGAGCTTTTTCTATTGCTAAAGCAGTAATGTGACTGATGAAAGAAGCAAACTAAGAATTTTGAACTCAATGACTGTAGTTTTCAAGTAGTTTTACCCAATATCTGAGTGTTTATGCTCAAACGGTGCTTAAATTCCAGCTCACTTGCAGGTAGGGAATCACTATGTTGTGGCAGCTCAGTCTTGGCCCCTTGAGAGGCACAGATTTCTGTGTAAGTGGGGCTGAATGTTCAGGGGTCAGGGCTGTGTGCTGGTGCTGTCCATATATCTAACAGCAGGTATTGCAAATCTTTAGAACAGCATTTCTTGAAAATACTAAACAGACTTTTTGGTAGCCAATATTGAGCCTGTGGCTATACTGCTTCAGGCTGTGATCTTGTCAGCTTTTACAAGATAAGTAGGGTCAGGCAGGGTCAGCGCTTAGATTGGTAACTCTAAGGAAAGGCAGTAGCTGCAGGAAGTGTCTTAGGCAATAAGAATAGATGTAACTGTTTTCCCTGAGCTTTTTCTAATACCCTGATGAAGGTGTAACACCCAGCTGTGACACAAGAGTGAGATCGTCACCCTCTACAGTCATCAAGCACTTCATTTTCAAAAGGGTTGTCCCTTGACCTGGCATGGAGGTGTGTGGTGCAATAAACAGGAGACCACAGAACTCAGGTACTGCTTGTACATGCGCGTGGTCCTGGTTGTAATGTAAATGCACGGTCCTAGCACGTTTCGTCAGGAAGGGGTTACAGGTGAATGACATTTCTGACATCTCTGGGAATGCTGGTAACTCCAGTTTTTTGCTTTGTTTATGAAACAAAAGACAAGTCTATTAAGCCAAGACCTCATGCACCAACTTTCAGCCTTACACATTTCTACAGAAAGCCTGGAAGGGTTGATAATTAAATCCTTGCCCAATGGTCTACATTGCCAAGAATTTTAAATTGTTAAGTTAACCAATTTCTCTTCTAAAGTTCAAACAATAAATAAAATTCTATGTGAAAAATGGAGTCTTTTATTCCTTTGTCAAAATCTGATCAGAGTAAACTACAGATGTTAAAAGGCGCTGTAGTTCAAAGAATTAAAAAGAATCTTATGGGGTTTGTACGAAGAAAAGAGTTTTAGAGAATAATATGGAAAATATTATAATGCTATTATATAAATCAGTGGCACATCCTTACTTTGAATACTGTCTTCAAATTTGGTCACCTCAACCCTGAAAAAAAGAAAGCAGAAATAGAACAAGTCCAGAGAATGGTGATAAAAACGATAAAAGCCAAAAGGATGGGAAATTTCTTGAGAATAAAGAACACAAGCACCAGCTTCTCTCTCAAGGGAGATTCACCTTCATGGCGCTGCAAATTCTACATGAACCTTCTCCATAAACTTGGAACAAGTGCTGTTGCCTGGGATAATCTAGAAGATGTCCTTGGGCCCTAGTAGTTCTTCTGGAAGGCTTTGGGCCCTTGCATGAAGCAGACATTGATGACATTTTGCTCAGTGTGCCCTGTTCTCCTTAGAGGACTTGTAGCCGCTGAAGGCCAATGTGACCTATGGGCAGCGGACATGACACAGAGCTACATATTATTTATGTGCTGACTATATACTAATCTCTTTTTTTGGCCTCAGTTTTAGAAACTTCATTTTTCCATACCTTTTTTTTTTTTTTTCAGACTTTGGATGTGTTTTTTGGAAAAGCATAGGTGATTCAGAGGTACAAATCCATTGACTTGCCTGACAATCTTTCCAGTTAAATCACTCAGCTCCCACGAAAATGTGCCGTTTGCCTATTCAAATAGCTTCAGCCCTGAAGGGCTTGCACAGTCTCCCTCACTTTGTGCAATGGGATCCCCAGGCTTCGTCAGAGCTCTACTTAAGCATGACTATAATATAAATAACATTTCACCCTCGTGATCTTCCAACCTAATTAGCAGCAAAGGAAAAAAAAACCCAAACGTTTCCTACTCTGCAAGGTGAAACGAAGAGGTATCAAATTTCAAACGGATAAGAGGTATTGTTTTTCCAAACAATGTGCAGTTAATTAATGGAACTTGCTGCTGCTGCTCAGACAGTACTGAGAGAAACAGCATCATATTTGTAAGTAAGGACGTATTTTAGGCATAAAAGCAAATCTTCACACAAAGTTCAGATTGGGTTCGATTCCGTAGCATGTATTATGCAGAAGATCAAATTAGATGATAATAATGGTTGCTCCTAGCCTTAAAAAAATCTGTGAGAGTTTTACTAGCTGCTATTATGTAATAATGCCTAATCATCCCAGCGGTTCTTGGCATATGCCTGTCAATAGACAGGGTTAGGAAGGCATTTTCATCCATAGTAAACTCTTACACTGTTAAAGACACAGTGGGGAGGGAAAGTCTCATCTCATATTGTCTGGTATTGGCCTCTGTCAAAGTAAAGGCATCTTAGGATTGACCAATGCCAGTGACCACTAAGAAGCAGCCAAGCAGGTGTGCTACTACTCTCAGAGTCAGTGTGGAGCATCATTGAACATCTATTTATGGGAACTGAGGGACTGTCTAACTTACAATGGATCATCAGGGTAGGTATGGATTCCTACCCTGGGCCTTCAGAGGATCAGGAAAGACTAGTAAGCTTTTCAAACTGATGCCTGTTCACATCTCTTTCTAGAGCTGAACAAATTGTTTTTCCCCCAGTGCTGTGTGGGAACCCTGGAGGCAGCAATCATATTCATGCTAGCATGGTGTGCCTTAAGCCCTGTCTGCAGATCAGGAAAAAGCAGACCAAGATCAGTAACGTCTTGAGCGAAAGAGGTCTGGAGGAAGGTGAGGAAAACAAAGGCTCATTGGCTGCAACTAGCCTTATCTTTTGATCTGGATGACAGCACACCCTGGAGTCCTAGTCCATTACCCCGACCAGCATCCCTTCAGAGTGTCCCCTGTCCCTGTTTAAACCCAGACCCACCTACAGAGACATCCTCAACTGCCCATGGCTCAATTATACCTCAACATCAGAAGCACGGCAATGTTCCCCATGGCCAGGTGTAGTCTGCGATGCCTCTGTCATTCTTTTCTACTTCAGATACTCTCAGATGGGGGAAGAGACCAGGAGATCTCATTTGTCCTAAGAAATGTTACCTTGTTGTGGTAACATATGATAGATAACTGATTCATCTCTGAGCTGTTAAAAAGATGTTAGTGCTAACATGGTACCATAAAAATAGAGGCCCTTTTTTTCATGACTGCACTTACCTACAACTTCAGATATGTTACAGGCCCCACAAGAAATCAGGGGGGATGTCTTCTAGGGAATAGCTGTGCTGGAGTCATTTCAGTTATGGGAAGTTGTTTCGGTCTTGTGGGTTGGAAAAGCTCTCTACTGAGGAAAAAAAAGAAAAAAAAACATTAAAAGGAGCAAACCACTTATACTAGCACTTTTACACCAGCAATCTGTACTTTTGTATAAAGACAGAGCACACGCATACAGTAAGCACAAAATACACAAGCAGTTGTGATTCCAGGATGTTTGTAACTGCAAGTTAGATTGTAAATTATTTCTTTGGGGGGAGAAAGCACAGTGGAAATAATGTATACTATTCATAAAAATGATTGTCCTGTTCACTTGTATACCTCTGCAATTTATTCCGTAACAGCTTTTTACTTCAAAGAAATCACTAGCTAATGACATCTCAAACTTAAAAAAATCCACTTATTCACAACCCTGTCCCTGAGGGAATTCCCGCGTGTTATCAGAAATTTTTCCAAAGATCATTAACAGATATTACAAACCAATTGAAACTGAGTATTTTCTTTGCAAATTACTTTTAACTTTAGAGCTATTGAAAAAAGACATTGAGTGATTTAATTTACTTAATCTGTCTACAGATTGCAGCTATGTGCATATCCTGTGATTGCATTTCCAACAAAAAGCATATATAACTATCCTTAATAGAGATATTTTTCTAAATTATCGTACAAGATCAGTAAGATCTCTGAAGATATTAATGTTTACTTTTTCATTTAGAAAATTGCACTCAGGAAAGAAATGGGCACCTTTATTCTGTTGTTATCTTAGAAACAATAACACACCATAATACTTATTTTAGCTGCTATTTTAATTAAAACTCCAATAATCATCAGGTCTGTATATCCTTTGAGGATATGTTCTACTGATTTTTCTGAAAAATCACTGTATTTTCATTAGGCTGTGAAGTCAGTATTTTAGAAACCCCTTACACAGCAATGAGTATACCTAATGAGATCCTCTATCTTGCACCAATCCAAAACAGCGAAGCATACAGCAAGTTAATTCAGCAGAGGAGGACTGGAGAAGGTATCTTCTTCTCCACCTTATTGTTTTAAATTCCTTCCAGAGAACCTTATGTATATCAGCATCACTTCTGCAGGAAGTATGGAAAATATCTTCCCCCATCAATATTTAACTTATAGCTCCTGCTCTCTTCACAGATAAGAGATCCTTAGCGCTTGGACCCCCTGAAGCTCAGGTGGACTTTGCATGTATTTACTTTGAATGACAGTGAAGGCAGCTGCTGTACTTTGTGTACTGCTCAATCCTGAGCATGTGTTACATGTGCTCTGCCAGTTTGTTCTTTGTAGACATGGGGGCAAAGCAATGCATAGTTTAAGGAAGCGAATCTGGAGTAGCTACTGAGAAGTTCAACTGTGCTGAGCTGGTGACCCTCTGGCCAGGGGGCATTAGCAGAAGAAAGATTTTAGATGTCTTAAGATCTTTAATTTAGGAAAAATGGGGGTGATGAACTTGGAAGAGTGTGGACTGGGGCCCTGAACTTTGACATCTATGTTCCACATAGGTCTCAGTCATCTCCTTTTCTGGCTTTGGGCTCAGAAATGGCTACTCAGAGAAAGAACAAATTTGTCACAGCAAATAGGTGACTAGACCTCTTTTCATGTCTTGCTTAAAATGGTGGGAGAGGTGTGAAGAAAGGGTGACAGAGGTCTTGCAGGTGGTGGTTACTGTTGCACCTCCCTCAGATGTTCTGCATCTTCCCATCAGCTGGGTCAGAGATCTGGGACCAGCCTGAAGACCTCTCCATTCCCAGTGCTACTTCACTCTCAATTTGCTGCTGTTTCCCTTTCCTGGGTTACCCCAAAAGGTTCTCACAGTGAAAAGAATTTTTTTCCCAGTGCACCAGAAAGCATGGGGTCAGTTAACTTGGGCTAATTTTGAAACTGCATCAGAAGCTGAAAAGATTACTCCCTGAGCTACTTGAGATTCAGGTTTGTCCTGTGAACATTGAGAGACCAGAAACCTTTACAAAGGTCCCACATCATTAATTTGGCAGCTTGTTCCTTTCCACCATCCCGTGGTGGTGGGTGGGCATAAGAAAGGAGATGATGTGGCTATTATTGAGCAAGGAGTATCTGTTACTGGCTTGGTTTTAACCCCCACTGCATTCAGTTAAATGCAGAAGGAGGATGATACGTTTTTCCTTCTCCTGGTAAAGGTACAGCCTCTCAAATGTGTCATGCTCCTGCTCTTCATTCACCCTCATGACCTGCTCAAGGTACTTCCCTGGTCATGGTCCAAACACCTAGTTTATAGCCATAATAGTGCTGTGGGTATCCGTAGCTGCCATTGTGAAATCCTACTGCTTTTTAGGATGCCCTCTTTTTCAGAAGCGTCTCCCCCACGCTTCTGTCACACACATGCAACTAGCACTGCAGTGTCAGTTCAGAAGGTGGATCCACAAAGCCAGAGCCCAAATACATTTGGCTGTGGCTTTCTCTTTGTGCTAACAGTACAATCTCTCATGTATACTCAACTTCAGGGATGAATTCAGTTCAGTGCTGGAGCATCCTCCGCTCTTGCATCCCTGCCTTCCCCCCTCCCAGGTGCCTTGTGTGGCTTGTATTTCAATGCAACCAGCCTTCCTGTGCTCTGGGGCTCCATCTGCATTGGGACTGGTGGCAGGAGCCATCACCATGCTTCCATCAGGGGTGACCTGGACTTTCCACCTGCTTTCAGCTGCCAAACTGGCACAGCTCCACCGGCCGTGGCGGCTGAGTGCCTCTGTTGCCACACAACACGGGACATCTCCATGGAGTCTGATAACACATCTGCTAATTAATGCCAGTTGTGATCACTGGTCAGATCCTCAACTGGGATAAATTGACACGGTTCCATTTAAGCCTGTGACAATTAGCGACAGCTTTGAGCTGACCCGGTGGTTTTCTTTATAACATGGATATACGTCTTGCTGAAAGTCAACAAAACCCACCAACTAATTGCATATAAAGTACCAAACAATCAGAAAATTAAAGTATTGTCAGTAACTCCCAGCCTGGGCCAAATTACAATTGTGACAAAGAAGTGATAGCCCCAGATATATTAACAAATCTCTGAGCTACCCAAGCTCCTTATAATAAAAATAATTAATAATAATAGATGTTCTTCTGGATACATTCACCTTTCTGTAAGGAAGGCCTAATGAGTCTGTCTTTTAAAAAAGAGACTATCATCAGGAAATTCAAATGTGATTCTATTAACTTGTAAGAAAAGCTTTTTACATTTTAACAATTGAACAGATCAAATCTATTCTTGAATTCAATTTTCAAGTCTTATAAGCAACACCAGTAAGTGCAAAGGAACGGTCCAAGAACTTTCTCAGGATTCTTTTTACTGCCGTTTGTCAAAATTTTATTTCAATCAATACTTTCACTCTGTTGAGTCGTCTCACCAGTCCTCTCAACCAGAGTAAGCAGAGCTATAGTAGGTATTAAATCCTAAGTAGAGGCAAGTAAGGCACTCCTGGAAGAAAAGCAAAAGTTTGATAGGTTGTGTCAAAAGGAACTGGTGATATTATTATAATTTCTTATTTGTTAAGCACTGACAATATGCTCAGTTCTGCTGATTAAGTTCTTCTGAGCAAGTTCTACTGATTAGCTTATAAGGACAACACACTGTACTACAAAGAAGATATGTGACAGCTATCAAGACTTTTGCTTTCAAGGCTCACTTAGCAAAACAATTACATGCCAGTTATGCAGGTTTTATGAAAAAAAAGAGAGAAAATGCATAAACTGAGTAAATATCATGACTTTTGTGTTCGCTAATTTTCCTACTCCAGATCTCTCATTTCAGTACTGTCTGACAACCTCAAAGTTACGTTGAGATTTGAGGAAGATCTAAAGCCTCATCGCTGCTTATATTCAGTTTTAAAAATCATGCTACATTAAAGGCAAGCACACAGGTTGTATTGTTAGGATCTGCCTTTGGATTTGGGGCTCGCTCCCCGGGAAGGGGAGAGATGGCTGAATTGGGCCATCTCTGTCTGTCCTGAGACAGACAAAAATCTGAGCAACTTCAGGCTCATATGCACATTTCCTTCATGCCACAACACAGATCGGACAGCTAGCCAAGTCTCCACTCTTACAATGGAGACCTGGTCTTAGAAAGACTTTTGGGGGTGCAGGTGCCAAAAGAGAGCATCTTTCATATCCTGCTGGGTCCTTGCTAAGCCGCCGAGGTTGTTTCTCTAGTGGACTTATTGTTAATTCTCTCCACCCTGAGCCATGGGCTCGTTTTTGCAGAGCATCTAGCAGTTGGGATGTTATGCTGGTCTACAGCCATTGCAGCAGTTGTGTTCCTGAGAGACCAGGTGAACTTTCTGCCTGTTTTACATCTACTTTAGCATGTAAAGGTATCACAGCTTTTTCCTCCACCGTTACCCTCAGATCATTTATGTACAGTTTACCTCCAGGGTGGCAGATTCCCAAAACCAGGCATTTGATGGCAAAATAATGCAAATACATCTGTGTGTACACGGCAGGGGACAGGACTGAGGACTGCTCTAAGAACCACTGGCCAAATTTGCATGTCAGGAGGGTGCCAAACAAACATTGTCCCTTGCCCTAGCCAAGCAACACCTAGGCTTTCTAACTGCAGCGCTGCCAGAGCTCCAGCTGTGCAGACGTTCTTAGAAGAAAAACTCCCTTTTGTCTGCTGCTATCCTCTATCCTGCACAGTTCCTTAAATCCCGCCAGTGCGCTGCTTTTTTTTTCTGTAGCTGACAGAGAGAAGTGAGTTCTTATATAAATCCTTTGTGTGAAGATCAAACTGCGTGCATGTAGAACTATTACTTTTTTAGGGGAAAATCTGCCCTAAAATAATCATTCCATGTTATCCTTGCAGAGCGTCTGCACTGCCTTTTAAAATCCATCCAAGGCCACCCTCAAGAACAGACAAAACTGGCAGACAGTGATCTGCCCCTGAAGTCTCCATGCATGTGGGGAGGGCAGAGCATGGGCAGGCAGGGGCAGGATCAGGGTCAGGGGCAATGCAGCTGGAAGGGGCCGTAATCTGAGTTGCTCCTTGCAGACAATGTCAGCCTTTGTACTGAGAGAAACTTGTGGGGCAAAGCAGGAACCAGACTGGGGCACGTGAAAAAGGTGTTTCTTTACCTAGCCAGCTTGGACTCCCTAAGCATCCAGCTGACAGAGCCTGAGGTTTCAGTCCAATCTTGCAAGTTAACGTTAGTTTACTAATACAGCGAGGAGTGGAGCATTTGATTGATAAAACATAGCCTTTCATTCATAAACTTGGAAACCCTTGTAATGGAGAGGAGAGCCAGCAAAAACGATTGACTGATTACAGTACTGTTGGGAAATTCTTTAAAAAAAAATAAAGACTAAAGAAGAAAGTCCCTAAGTGGCAATAGAACAGCAGATTTGGGATCAAGTTCGGTGAGGCTTGGTGTTTAACTATTAAACTATTTGGTTACCAACCAGAAAAATGACCAGATACTAGTATAGTGAAGCCCCCATGTGTGACACCAAGAAGGAGCGCAACTCACTGTAGCTGTTTATGTTTGGGAAAGCCTTCCTCGCTCCTTCTTTTGCTCTTTCTGTTCTTTCTCCCTTCTTGTGCTCCTGATTTGCTTGAATACAGCCAGCCCTAATTTTCCCAGAAGGTGCAGCCCTTAAAAAGCAGCACAGGTTCTTTTACTCAGCACCATAAAAACGGACTCGCGCTCCATTGTGACCATCTAAAAGATGGATGAACCAATTTCGTTAAAATAAAAACATTCTACTAATGCCCTTCCTCAGCAAAGTTTCTGCCAAAACCGGAACTAAACCCTAATCTAGCCTTTATTAAAGTGGAGAAAAATCAACTTCCTTTTATTCCCCTATTCATTTTCTGCTGCTGTGATTTTCTGAATTTCAGACAAGCCCATGACCAAGAGCTGCAGGGCCAAAAGGGGCTGGATGTGCTGTATTCCTGGCCCAAATGGAAGCAGGAAATACTAAACATCTTGCAAGGAAGCCTGTTTTCATCAGGTTTATAGCCCAGCTTTTTCCATCAAAAGCAGTGAGGATGGTACAGACACAGTTCAGAAATGCATTCAAGCATATGGAAGTATATCTACCCTAATCTTCCTTTTGAGCTTCATCCAGCACTAAATCAGAGCCATACCGGACAGAGGAATAATGCAATAACTTGTGAAAAAGCATGGCTCCTCCTTATTAGGATAGGAAAAATTAAAGAACATGACTCACTTTTCTCCTTAAAAACTGTTGGAGGAATGTTAACAGCACAAAGTCAGGTACCTTAATTTGCCTGCCCTGTGGCCATACATCCCCATGTACCACAGGCTACATGTGCAGGGCAGTCACCGCTAGGACAGCACCGGCAGCCTTGGAAAAGTAATAGGATAAGTGCAAGAGTGACAAAACTCACCTGTGAGGCTGTGAAAACACCTCTATGCAGGGTTAACCCACACAGTGCTCATCATGCTGTGACCACAGCCACAGCCTCAAGATATCCCCTGAAAGCGTCACTGCCGGAGGTCTGGGGATGGAAGGGTGCACAGCCTTATTTTCCCAGCCAGAACACAGGGTGCTCTGTCTGTGAGAGGAAAAGGGCTTTTCTGAGCTCATCGGAAGACAAGAGGTCCCTATGGCTGTGGCGAGGCCCGAAGGGTGTGCCATCGGCGCTGGCTCGAATGTGGGAGCAGAACAAGCAGCACAGTGACATCCTACTCCCCACCACGGGCTCTACCCTCACCTACTGAAAGCAAAAGCAGCAGGAAAAGCTGCAAGATGAGATCTGCACCAAGTGCTTGAGATGCTCTAGAAGCAGTAGCACATGCTGAACAGGGCTTGGAACCTTCATTGTTCTTTCTCCTGTGCCCAAGGGAAAAAGAGGATTTTCTAACAAGTGCAACTGCGCTCTGCAGCCTCCAAACACTGTTCTCTGGATCTCAGACAGGGGACAGAAAGAAGGGTTTTCAGCAGAGCTTGCTGCTGGAGTGCTGATGGGTTAGGGAGCTTAAAAAGAGCTGTCAGCTGACAAAACAAGGTGGGTAGTTATGGATACAAGTTAGGAGAGTGACAGGAAAAAATAAATACAGCTCCACGCACATAAGCACATACACGTGCAGAGCCAGCCTACCACTTGCAAACAGACTATTGTTTCCACACATAAACAGCTTCAAACTAGAATTTTCTTGATCACATTTGTTGCCCATTCCTGATTAAAACTGGAAGAAATCATATTTATCTCTTTTCTTAAAAAAAAGAAATTATTATATGACCCAATGGAAAACCCTCTAAAACATCCAGTTCTTCAAAATTACTGACCAGAATCTCATCTGGCGTAACTTAGGCTTGTTATCATAGGATCAGAAAATCACAGAATGGTTTAGGTTGGAAGGGATATTAAAGACCATCCAGTTCCAACCCCTCTGCCATGGGCATGGGCACCTTCCACAAGAGCAGGTTGCTCAAAGCCCTATCCAGCCTGTCCTTGAACACTGCCAGGGATGGGGCAGCCAGAGCTTCCCTGGGCAACCTGTGTCGGTGCCTCACCGCCCTCATAGTAAAAATTTCTTCCTAATATCTAATCTAAATCTATCCTCTTTTGCTTTAAAGCCATGTAAACATCTACAAAGCAGAGCATCTTTACCCTAGCTTAATATCTGCCCCATATGTTGTTTCTTTAGAACAACTTGTCTTCCCCCTTGTTTTTTTTTCAAAACATGCATCTGGTTTAAGGTGACTTTTCCTTTCCCAGCATATGGAGCTGAATGATTATGACGATTTACATTTATTTTAAATCACAACCTATTAAATGGAAAAATAAATGCTAATATGTTGATATGGTTTACTTCTGAATGAATTATTGATATGAATTAGTAGTTGCAGCTATCATAATTACTGTTTATTAAATAAATATATTTTGAATTAGATACACCCTTGATTAAGAAATCACTTTTTTGTCTGAAAATTGTGTCCCTGCTGCTAGTATAAGAAATACCTCACATTAAATAAAAAAAAAAAAGTTGGTGAAATTATTCTATTTTTTATTTATTCCTTTGCTCTGTGAACTTGGCAGTGCTTTGTGCATATTCCCTTTCACTTCTTCTCTCCTCTAATCAGTTAAGTGAGGCTCTTTCCCCTCTGTTGTTTGTGTGGATCTGTCACATAGCACCTAGAGACACAAAAAAACATTTTAAATAGGAAAATGCAAAACACAGAAAATAAAGGATTGAGGATCAGATACCTGAAATTCCTCTCAACATTTTCTTTTAAGCTGAGCACACTTCATATTAATGGTGACTCTTTAACATAAATAATGATCTAATGAAATAAATATGAAATCGAAAGAATCATAAAAAGAATTTTACATTTAAGAATGCCATCTGTGTAACACTTAGCCTAACAATGAAATCATTTCAGTGCCAAAACAGCTCACTCCGCTTCCAGCACAAGTTACAGGAGAGGGTAATGGTTTTGCAGAGCGGCATAAAAGTCTGAGCTCAATCACAGGAGGAGCACCTGGGTTCAAACACAGACAATGAATCTCTCACATGAGTTTTGAACTAGCCCCTGCTAATGTTTCCACCTCGAGCCATCACAAATTTTGCATGTGGCTGATGATTTTTATCAGAAGGAAATTTTGATATCAGAGGGGAAGATTTTGCAGCTCAGTGTGGAAGTATCTTGCAACAACTATTGCATTGATTCTCTGCTTTCCCACTGGGGAAAACTGCCCTGAAATCCAGAACCCATTTTGTCAGACTGAAGAGCATAGGACTCAGAAACAAGACCACTTTATATGTATCTGTAGTGGAAAAAGCTCTCCCCATAAAGCACTTAGGACTTCACACGAGGCTAATGTCAGCCTTTGGGACTGGCGTCCTAAGGCACAGGGCAATCTGGGCATGCAGTTGGAAGACCCGCATCACAGGATGGAGATGCTGTTTCATGATCTGGGAAGCCAAGCTCTCGTCTTGTGCGAGGCGGCGCAGCAGAGCCATGCAGAACACAATGGAGATTGTTTGTTTATACCAGCCGAAGAGAAGGGAACATATTTGTTTTGAGTGAGTTGTGTTAGAATACATATTGTTTTATATGCCCAGGCCTCATTACGCTGTGCTAGTCTTCAATATGGATCAGATCCTAAAACTGCTCGGCATACTGAAATAAATGTGAGCTCTACCCACAGAACATCTCCAGACTTAGGCCTCACGTCTATCAATGTCATCTCAAAAAAACAAATGTTCAAAAAAGAAAAACAGCAAAAGTATCTTAGAGACAGTGGAGGATGCTCACGTGCGGTAGATGCCATTCAAGAGGATGCTGAGGAATTACTTGGAGAGATAGAAATCCACGAAACAAGGCCGAAGAACAGAGTGGGCCTGAAAGAAAAGGAGAGATAATTAAGGTTCACTGAAAGAAATATGACTTGTACCACTCAGGTTTGTATTTTAGGAGTTATTCTGAAACCAAGAGGAAATTCTTCCTTCACATCAGCAATGTGGCTGCATTAACATCTCTCCAGGCAAAGGTGGCTGCAGCTCATATTTTGCTTAAAGATATATAATCATGAGAGCATTCACAGAGGAAGAGTTAAAACACTGTTCAATAAACAACCTGAAGTGCAGTGCGCTGTATTCATATAAGGGAAGGTACGAGCCAGCAGAGAGAGATGTTCAGCTGCAATCAAAGAGGATCTGAGCCTAACTGAGTGCTCACATGACAGTTGGGATCATTTCGGATCTCTTCCAATGAAGATAAAATAGCATCAAAAGCAAGGAGGCTTTTTTCTTTCTTTTAAGGATGAAAACACAACATCATTAGTCAAATTTACTCTGAACTTCACCCTCCTCATGTTGATTTGTACTCAGGTTGAGTAAACATATCTTTCCATCAAGGTAAATAAATGTAAAAGCCTATCAGTAACTTAATTGCCTAAAGAAGGATGCAGTGCGGGGTGTAACACTGTTTTTGACTGTACTGTTGAAGTTAACGACCTCTCAGAAACACCCATTATACAGCTTGGCAGCAAAAAAAACTCTGTTCACTCTTGAAAATTTGCTAATACGATTTCAACCATTTTCAATCATTTTTTTCTTAGTGTTGGGGAGGGGGTGGAAACCTTTGAGGACAATTTTCCAGGAGACCTAATGTAAAATGGAGTTTGAGGCGCTGTCCTTTGCAGGCCTGCATGCCACAGAGAAATTCAGCCTGAGAGAAGCAGGGAGTCCGCAGTAAGGGCAGAAGTTACACAGCACGGGGGAAATATTTCCGAATGAAAATGGCCATGGTACTGAGCAGGATCATTCTCTGGGGCAGGTGGGGGACGCAGCCTGTGAATGTGAGGAGGAAGCCTAATCTCAGATGCGTAGCACACACCTAGGGACATCTGGAAATGTGCCCTCCTCTGTCCTTGCACACCTAGTGCCCCAGATTGAGAGGACCCATGGGAGAAAGCAGTTGTTGCCGTTAAAATGAAGCCATTTAACAGAGGTGCAGGCAAAATCAGCTGTCCGGTGAGAGGACAGCGAGGGAGAAGGGTATGCCATGCATCTGAGATTGAAATCTGGCTCACGGTGGGCAGGCAGGCAGAGTGCAGAGGCACAGCTGCCAGACTGACATGATGGATCAGAAAAGCTACTAAGGAGCTGCGAGAGTCCAGGCAATTGAAACAAAGCAAAATGGGAAAAGGCAATAGGTCAGACCATCTTTACAATCTACCAATTAAACAATCATCCACTTCCAAAAGCGTACAGTGTCCTAAGCAGTAGACATCCCAGCACTTGATTGATACCATGATGGAGGAACAGGCTTACCAACAGGAATTAATAATAATAATTACTAGGAGCACTAATAATTTTGGATAGGTTGTTCTGTAGTGAGCCCCTCTGAGGAAATAACATGGTTGGGCATTTGGGCTTAATTCTATAGTCCCATATCAGCTTTACTCAGCCCGTTGGAAAACAAGGGTGTATTCACAGTTGTCCATTATGCGGGAGGCTTTTGCCAAAATCTCACTCTCCTTCATTCAAAATCTCAATCTCCTTCTCCGTGGTGAGTGCCACGGAGTCGGCTTCAGCTGCTTTCTCCAAAACCCCAAAGCTTTCAGAAACGCTCATTTCTGCTGGCATCACTCAACAGCTCATTGTTAGAATTTGTTCTCATTGGCATGCATGAACTGAGACTGATGTACGGAGCAATCCAGAGTGACAGCCTTCAGCCCCAAAAGTAGATACCTGCTTCACTTAGAGTCCGGGGACTCACACTTGACTCAGAAGGATATATGCAAAAATTATCTTTCCTCTCTCATTTCCCTGTGTTAAGCCTAAGCGTCTTCATCCAAATTAGCAATCAGGCAAACTGCGCATGCAGAAATCTGCACTTGTACAAACTGTGCATTTTTTTGTAACATTCCAAGATTAAATATCTTGACAAAAGATGAAAACCCTTTAACAAATCTGCCCCTAGAGAAAAGTAACATTTTTTTTTATTCCATTTACTGTCAAATGACATAAAGTATAGCTGAACACAGTCCTATAGGTTGATTTGTTGCTTTAAATAATGTCACTAGCATCCAGATATCAATGTGATGGTGCAAAAAAAAAAAGTTCACATTGAGCTAGATTCAATTACAGACCTAGAAATTGAAATTAAGTCTGATGCTACATGCTTAATTCATGTTTGTGTGACTGAGAAAAGGAGTATCTGGTTTACCTTGAATTTCCTGCCTTAGGGTGGTGAAAACATGACCCATCACTTTAATTAAAAAATAGTTTTCAAATGTAGCTTAAGTGGTATTGCACTGGCAGGAGGACACAAACACTTTTTTGTCCTCAACGTGTTATGTGATACAAAGCAAGCTGTTCAACGTCTTTTTGCTCGATTCCTGGATAGGTCTTACAATTCTCATTGAAGAGCAGGAATAAATAGAATGACCTCTCATAATGAGAAGACAAAGATTCTTCTTTAATCAAAAAATCAAACATTGGTCCCACAAAACCCATCATTCACTTCTGACCACACAGTTTGAAACAGGTGCCCATAGGCAATTGTCACATGTTTTAAGCCAATCTGTATTTATCTCATTTGGGTATTACACCCAGTATGGTATGCTCACGTTTAATACCCTAAATTACTGTATCATATCAGTGGACTTTCCACTAGCACACATTTGACTACTGATTTCACATATGGGGCTGGGACTAACTTTTCTCCTAATATGGTAATGGCACAGGCACTATTTAAATGATTCCTGAGCCTTGTAAATATACACCAGATGTATCTTTTGTAAATGTTACATTTTTCAACATCTCAGCATTTGTGAATAGTTGAAAGCGATGCCAGCCATGCTTTAATGGGGCACGGAAGCATGCTGCATTCAAAGAAATGGCATGCCATTGCAATAGTCAAAATTACAAGTGCTGTCAAAATGCTACATTTTCACTTTATTGATTAGCACCAGGTAAAGCAGCTCTCCATATCATACATGCTTGTTTCAGCTGATGTTTCCCCACGTGGGCACACAGAGAGCGATGTGGAGCTCCCAGGGCTACCCCTGGGAAGGAGAAAGGCAGAAACCCAGAGAACCAGATGTACCCCCAGCCACCCCCGATGGGCCAAGGTGGAGCAGGAAGGGATGCGGGGGCTGCTGCTCCCACTGCTGTGATCACCATCTATTGCCAAGAGGCAATCGCAGGGATACACACACCTTCCCAGGGCTAGGGAGGAAGCAAAGTGCACTTTTCCTACCAGCACTGATGTTGTTTGGGGCTATGATACATTTTCTTGCGGCACAGGCTGTTGCTGCTTGGTCCTTCCTCATTGCAGAGGTAACTCAGCATAGAGAGAGACATGTCCTGTTAGGGACCTCTCCTGGAGTGCATGGTGATTTCATTCAGCTATAAGAAGCAGCCATTTCCTAGGCTTTCCTGGATCCCTTTTTTCCCCCAGGCTTTTTCTGGCTTTCCCGTGTCACCACAGAAATCTCATAGACGACCTAGGAACACATGTGTGACAGGCCATGGAAAATGTCCTGTCCACACTTCCTACCTCATGGCACTTACCCTACCCACCACCACCACTTCCCAGCTGTCCTGATGTTCTCCCTGTTAGGACAAGGCAGTAAAAGGAGCCGTCAGAAAATCAGCCATCACGTTTGCCTGAAAACGCACCTTTCCTTTGCAAGATTTGTCCCCAAGCTGTCCCACAGATTAGAAGAAAGGCCTTTATGGTTTTGCACTGTTACTATTATTTGCAAGGCATAGTGCTTTTGCTTGGTGAATTTTGTGCTGGAGTTCCGCAGTGTGCCTCAGTCCAGCAAATCAACTAAAATCAGAGCTAGGTGACACATGACAATAAACTTAGATAGAACAGACTAGACATAATGCCCCACTACAAGTATTATTTCCAAGTTCACAGGCTTGCAAATTAAAATGTCCCTGGATCGCTGCCATAAGAAAGAACATTAAAAATCAGGGGAAGAGGTCTGGGCATCTGTTAGAAGCATCTAATATATACCAAATGTGTATGCTGAGCTTCTTAGATATATGTGTTGTTGAAATATAGCCTACGACTAATGTAAAAGCAGAAATATTTTAATTGTATTTTTCCATTTGATATTCAAATGAAAAAAAAAGATATCTTTTTAAACACAACACTTGGCTTTGCTATTTTAATAAAAAATAAGTTGTTGAGGAAAAGAAAAGCAAAACTACTGATTCCTTTCCTTATGATGATCAAATGAGCCTTTCATGTTTGTATCTTATACTTCACTTTTTAGCATTTTGAGGCAAATAGCAGATATCAAAACTTAGTAAATAATCAAAGACTTATTCAGTTTTTCCAAACTGTCATGCTGCTTATCTTGTAATAACTGATCTCTTAGGTAGCATAAGCTATTTAATTGCTACTGAAGATTATTTGAATGAAAAAAAAGAGACGACATTCTCCCTTACCCCTCAAAAAGACAAAACTATATTCTTCAAAAAGACACATGCCGACAGATAGGTTCTGATCTCTTCTACACACGCACAAGTGCAATAGCTAATTTTACAAGATTTGATAGGAGCTGCATATCTTAGATTACACCCTGTTCTCCTGACTGCACATTCCACACGGAAAATGGCTTCATTTGGAAATAAATTTCATTGCTGATAAATCCAGCAACATAGTCTGTGGGCATCCAAAGAACCAAAGCTATTGAATTATTTTAAAAAGCAGCTAAGTATGCACAGCAACTGTATTTTAAAGGGACTTTTCACAGTGTTGGCAAAGTGCGTATTCATGTATCCCCTCTGACATGATAGACTGTAATGGCTTCGGTCTGTCATGTCAACCATCTGCATATTAAACAGTCCCTAAGTACACATTGACACAGCAGACCCTAATAGCTCTGAAGCCGTAACAATCTATTGAGTCAATAATATGCATGTTAAAGAGCATCTCCTGTACTTCCATCAATATCTTTTATCTTTTCCTTAATTTGTGTCTTCTTTTTATATGTATATTTGGAGTTAAGGTTTTAGGAACCTTTATCCCTTTAACGTGCTGCCACAGATGTGAAACATGTGGCACAGAAAGGCATATGCAGTAGCAAAATGCTTCCCTAGTATCTGGGCCAGATCTTAAAATGAGCACTGTAATATTTTTATGCTGGCAGCACACATTCTTCCAGATAAGGTGGAAATAGCCCCTCTTTTCTGCTGGGCCGGATCCGGTGCTGGTGAAAAGCCCAGGAAAGATTCCTGATGATTTCACAGGGTTTGGATGGAGCCCAGTGTGATGCTACGCATTTCCTATTATACATTTCCTTCTAATTAAATGAAATAGGTCACAAGGGGAAAATGAAACAAAAGACAAATGTATTTACTTACAGTAATATCAACCCCAAAAAAAAGACAATAAGAAACAAGAGAAAAGATAGTCAAAATACACTGATTCGTCATTAGCTTGAAATTACATCTGGTACCACAGTCTTAATTCATTCCTGTGTGATCCCAAGATCTTTTGTACCACGGGAGAGGGAGACTGTTATTTAAGCATAAGAAAATGGTGACTTAACTTCTTTTGTCTAAATAGCCACAGAGAAAAAGCTTAATTTCTTTTCCCCCAACTTCACATCACTGTACCGTGGTGTGATCCTCTAGCTCCCTGATCATAAGACTTCCCCATCTTCTTCCACTCCTGTTGCTTTCTGTAAGCATCACGATTTGGCTCACACTTTTAAGTGAAACCAAAATGCAGTTTGTGTTTCCAAAAGGCTGACACAGGGACAGAGAGGCCACCTGACCCTATCAGCAGATCTTGCTGGCCTGAATTCCCCTCTCCTTTCCACTAATTTGACACCAATGCATCTTTGAAGCACATACGGATTTATTCCAGCATATTCTTAATTAACTTTCGCACCAGTAAGGGCAGAACCATGGTACTCTCCCGGCTGCTTTCCAGAAGAATGCAATTCATCCTCCCTCTGCCTTGCATCATTTCATGTCCCCAGGCACATCAGCCCAGACCATCTAATTCTGTGCCCCACTTCAAGACAGCATCCCCTAACATCATGACAAGTACTGAAGACACCTGCCCTCTATTAAGTCCTCACGACTTTCTTCTTGTAGCCAGCAGGTTTTTTCTTCCCAATACAATGGCAGGGAAGTCAATCAGATGCCCACCTGCTTGCCCAGGGATTTGCCCAACCATGAGGCAGGTCTTCAAAGCCTTGGAGTAGTGCATCCACTTCATACTACATGCCACTGTGCGTGTTTTCAGGACAGAACTTTCTGAACGGCAGGTAATGCAGTGCTCACACGCACACAGTATTCATTATTTGAGCTTATCCACTGAAGATCTAGCAATCGCATTTAGTTTGGGGCAGGAGATTTTTTTTCTAAATGAAAAAGCTATTGAAAAAATCAAAGCAAATGAACAAAAGCTAAAGGATAGGTGCCGTAAAAAAAGATAAAAGGAAAAGTCACTGAAAGTCCTGCTATCTACATTGCCAGTATTTCCTTTAGCTGAGGGAGTCAGCCCAAGTGGAGCTCTGGAAGGGTTCATTTCTGAAGGAAATGGTTCATTGCCAGCTCCCTTCTGTGATGCTGCAGTTCATCACCAAATAATAGATGGAGCTCAGTCCTCTCTCTGCAATAATATGGGTACAGCTTTGCCCCTTCGAGGAAAATGTGTCCTCCCTGGACTTGCTACGGAGCTCTCATTTGTTATTCACTCTAGTCAATGCTGGTACTCTCTGTGTAGCACCGAGTCCCACAGCCAAGGCCAGTCCAGCCCTAGTGAAAGAGGGAATGTCACACAGCAATGACGCAGCAGCTCTGGATCATGTATGACACCCGCCTGCTCATCTATCTCTTCCATTTGCACTTAATGAGCCCTGTAAGCCTCCTTTCCTGTACTTATCAGAGTTACCAAGCAATGGCAAAGGAGGAGGAGGGCTGTTGGCCACACAGCCAGAAAGAGAGCCCTTTAATGCAAATCCTCTGCACTGAGGATTACCTGGCTGGGTAACACTCAGTCCAGGCAGCCAGCACTTCCAGGAATTGTTCCACTGATTTATGAGGAGAGGTCTCCCAGTCCAACCCTACATTAGAGTAACTGATACCAGCTCCAGGCAAAACAAGAGTCACCAGCCTCCGTCAGTAAATGAGCCAGATATGGAAGGGAGATGAAGAGAGGGTGAGTGAAAGAAACACAATACCACAGGCAGGGTGTTCCTTGACCTCCCAGCAACCACCTTATGAGCACTGCAAGTGCAAGGTGGGCTCCCCAAGAAGCGCCTTGCTTCCCCCCACCTCATGCCCCACTTGTGTAAGCCCTTCCCACAGCCAGCTCCAGCTAAGCCTGCCCCAGGCTGGCCTGATCTTGAGCCCACCAAAGTCAAAGGAAAGATTCTCAATGACTTCAGTGATGAGGGCCTCATACCCTCAGGCAAATGTGGGAGAGCAAAATGTGGGCAGGGCTATGATTTCACTGTCTGTGTGCATAGGATGTCTTCTTCCTCACATGAAGGCTGGCCACCCTTCCCACTTCTTTGGTTCTCAGTGTTCAACACTGCACCTGGAGTTATCTTCCATTTACCAGGGAGCTGATTTAAGTGTCTGACTCAGTCACATATGTTTGGCTCCCTTATCCAGAGTAAGATTTGGCCTACTAGCTGTGAAAACAGCTTATATCACATGTGCTGCAAAGCCTAGCCAGAACAGGCTGAATAAAGGATGAAGTTTAATCATGGAAATGTTGACCTACAAATAGAGAACAAAATGTTAAACCACATGGTATAGGGTGCTGCACGCCCCAAATATCAAGGAGAGAAAGAAGAATTGAACACATTTGGAAAGTAAAGCTCACTGTTTGGGGTTTGGGGTTGTTTTTTTTTACTTTCCCTTTCTGCAGATTCGGAGAGTCAGACCCACACTGTTCCTGCTCGCGATGACACCCTGGCATCTGAAGAACAACATGACACCCACCACAAAATGCTGCTGTTGGCTGGCGCCGTCTAAAGTGGTGGGTTTGGTGAGGGAGGTGAGACTGCCAAAGGAAGGCGAGTGGGGGTGTCACAGCCAGTGGGACCCGGCCACCAGCGTGACTCGTGTCTATGGGACCTGTGCAAACTGGGGTGAGGTAAACGTGAAGGGGATGAACGCCCCTTTCATCTCGCATCCTTGAAAGCTAGCTGTGGGTTACCTCTAGCGGCTCGGGGGGGCCTCTGTCATTATTTTCACACCACCTTCCAGCTGGGGTGTTCTCACCTTTGTAGGTTTCACACAAAGAAGGGCAGCTTTTTTGGCAGAGAATCCATTTCCATTTTTAATCACAACCATCACACAAACAGTTCATCTCACAGGATGTGAAAACTTTCTCATAGGCTTTATTTAACATCATTTGGGGGGTTGCAAAAGACATAGAAGAATTTTTTTAATCAACAACCGTCTTGCTTTTCAGTAACTTGCAGGCTTTGTCTTTAGGTACGCTGCATTTTAGACAAACATAGTTAACAGCAGCCGGCCAGACCTTACTGACTGACAACTGTTTCTTTACAGGATTTCTGTGTGCCAAAGAGCTGGACAGTAATATCCATTTGGTATTCATGGAAAGTACTTGCAGAACAATAATGACAATAATTGCTTCTGATTCTTGTGTTTACAACACTGCCAAAGTATCATTAGAGCCTTATTTATAGATAATAATGCTTATCAATCACACATATTTGAATTTTGGAATGTATTAGATTAATATTCTTTTGTAACTTGGTTCTGCACTAATGCTATGAAAAGCACTTTCTGAATGCAGCCCACTAGGAAGGGCTCGCCTCGAAAAAGTAAAAGCATCCAAGCCATCTGCAGGTGAGGGACAAAGGGCATACCTCTTCCTCAGCAGGCAAAACGCTGGAGCCGGACACGGAATTCCCAAAAGCAGATCCTTTGGACTAAAATCAGGGGCGGACTCCTGAAAAAAAATAGCATGAAAGGTGTGATAGTAGTGTCATGCTTGAGCTTGCTTTTCGATGCTCTAAGGAAGGGTTTGTTTTCTACTGCTTTATAAAGAAACCAGTTTTGGGGGTGAAGAAAAGGTCCATCTATGCTTCCACTCTTTAACGGCCTATTCTATCCACCCCATGGGTGAGTTTAGTCTGGACCTCAGGATTCCTCATTAGTCAAGAGGTGGGTAATGAGAAATATACCACAAAAATCACTCCTAATTTTGGTTATTAAATAATTCCAGCTTCTCTCTATCAACGTCTGCTGCAATTCAATAGCACGAAAATGGATTTTTAAAAATGACAGTTACAACAAGCAAAAATGCCACCCAAATCTAAATATCAACTGCCATACATTCATATTCTTCTTTGTCTCCCTGTAGCCCATTACAATGCTGAAAAACACACCAAAGCAACTGCAGTACCAAACTCTCCAATCTTTGGAGTGTGGCCAGCTCCATAAATTTGTGTTTAAACAAATAAAATCCATAACAGTGTAGTATGTCTTTTATTACTATTTTTTCCCCATGAAATGGTTCTCCAAGCAAATGTAAAGAGGCTGTGTCGGTTTAGGGACCATATTTCCGTCTGCCTTTTTTTTCCCCTTTTACCCGCTGCTGATGTAACTACTATAAATGTCAGAAATTAGAGAAACTGGGAAGGGGGAGTGTGAGTGGGGCTGTATTTTATTCTCTGTGTCCATTTTGTGGTTTTTATGGCGCTCCCTGCACAGTCAGGATAACCTGTTCCTCAATGTCACAGCCCCCATTGTCTCTAGGGATCTTTCACAGTGGCAGAAAAAAGAAATAATTAAAACTCAGAAGCTTTAAATTGCAAAGAACACTTGTGGCTTTGCTGCAACTCCCCCAAACTGCCTCTACCCGATATATTTTAATAGGCGAAATTACAAAGCAATGGTGCCCCCTTAAAACGTGCTTCGCCCATTAATATTCTAGCGTGCTTTGCTTACTGTGTTTATAAAATGCCAGTATTGAGGTTTCCCAGGAATTTCAAACCTATCAAGACAGCCGGTGCTGAGCACAGCCCAATCATTTCTAGATGAAGACAGGATCTGAAATAAAATTAAAACCTAGCACTGCAGTTAGACAGTAAAGCAAAGTTGAAACCGGGATGCAGAGGGGAGCCCCGTCCTTACGGGTTCAGCACAAGAAAGAGGGCCACCGCTCCCATCTGAGTGCCCCAGCTCCTGCTGGGGCTATGGGGCCAGCCTGTCCCTGGTTTTGCTGGAAGGAGGGTCCCTCAGCTTCACCCACCACTTGCAGACAAACAAACTATGCCCCCGAGCACGGGCATCAGGGGTGCAGAGAGCTTCAGGCTGAGCCCCTTTCCCACATTCGTCCCAACACCGTCAGGAAAAATGGATCCCAAAACTTGGTGGTGCTGCACCGAGAGGACTTTGACTGATAACCAGTCACAGGTTTTGGTTCCCCTGCTTCTCCTCATCTGAAGAGGAGTCCATAATCCAGGTGCACGTAACCTTCTACGGGGTTCACCAGAGCAGAGGTGTCTATGGCATATTCTCCTCTCCCCAGCCATTGGCTGCTCCTCAAAATATTTGTTATATTTCCCTTACGTTTCAGCATGTCACGGTGGAGAAGGCTGTCCCTATAACAGGTATATTGTATATTGTATATAACAGGTCTTTAAAATTTACATCTTATTCTTTCCTAACAGTCCTAAGAAATAGCTGGAAGGGTTCAGTACTAAGATCCTAATTTCAGAAAGTCAAAACACAAGCATTTAAAATCATAATTCACCCTATGCAGATTCCAGACTTCTTATTTTCTTAATTGAGCAATGAACAATAATTTCTATTATTAATGTCTGTTTTTTTCAGGGTGGTAGTGTTTCAACCCTTTTCTCCTGCCTCTCTGAAGGAAAAGGCAAAGCAAAGAGTTATCACATGGGGAAAGGTAGGTTTATGTTTTATATTCGTAGGGCTGATGCTAAACCTATACAAAGATAAAACCAGAAATTTCCAGTGATAGCATTCTGCTTTTTTTTTTCTTTTCTTTCAGCCAGGGGTACCAGAAGTCAGATTTCTGTGCCCACATTTGAGTTCCTACAGAAAAGTGGCCACATTTTTTATTTAATACTGAGTTTTCACAGTTCTCACTGAACTCAAATGAAGGCGTAAACACCCAATGTCCTTGAAAAATAGTCCATTTCCTGAAGTAGCCCTTTCCTATGCCTTTATGAACCTCCAGTATGATAAGGCTGGTCCTCCTGCACAAAATAAGTAGATGACCCTACAAGCATTGCTCACATACCCCACCCATTTCAGCACAACAAGTTAGAGCATGAAGAATCAGGTCTCAAGGAAACCCACTCAATGACCAGCAAAAATACCTTCCTAAAGTTAAATGGGGTTAATACAGGTTACATTTTTGGATTTCTAGATATAGGACATGAAAATCGAGACAGCTAAATTTTGGGTAACTTGTTTGCTAATTATATCTCAGTGGTCACAAAATATCAAAAATGAATATTCAACTGGAAAAGATCTAGACAGAGAGAGTTTCAAACCTGTATTTTTGTCATACCTTTTTATTTGCTAAATTTCTCACTAGGACAATATTATTCTGTTTGCATTTAGCGTTAGGTTTATCATCAAATAGCTATTCTTTCTGCTATCAGATTGCACGACTTTGTATATTTATCCCTCCAGACGCATAGCATGAACATTTCTTTTCCTTATTTTTAGATCATCTATAGCAACTGTAATTTGGAATTTGTAGTTTCACATCATCTTCATAGAACTCTGAGACACAAGCAGGAACAAAACCAAAAACATACCTTTTCATCAAGTAACCTGCTAACCAAAAGGAGAAAGAAAATAATCTTTGTATATTTCTAAATAGTCCTGTAGGATTCATATACTTTTACTATGTGCTATGTATCGTATAGTTCCTCCCTCTGTTGTGACATCTCTGATTACTTTAAAAAAAAACTTTCAAAAACGTTAAGGCACAAACCTTTGTATGGAGTACTTTTAGTATGCTTTTTACTCTGACAAGGTTAATAATTATCCCATAAGCATGACACAGTGTTTTAAAATGTTGTTTCTGCTATGAGCTAGCATTGTGCATATGGGTATAAATGTGGAAAGAAAGGTTGTTTCACAGCAGATAAATGTATATTTAAACAAATTGTGATAAAATGGTGAAACTGTTTAAAGAGGATAAGTTGAGGGGGGTTTTCCCCATCACAGTTATTCTGAACCCAAAATATCTGCAGTAAATTTCAGAAAGGCATTAACATTTGTAATGAAAACACGAGCTACTGAAATTAGTCTGAGATAATTGAGAGAATAATAGCAAATGTCCCAGGGCTTTGGGCAAAAGCGGCCAGAAAGAGATCTGCTGTGTGGCAGGTGTCAAGCGTGTCTCCCCACCACCAACAACCTGCCTTCCTTTGTGGCACCTGTGAGTAGCTCCTAGTGGGAAACAGGTTATGGACTAACCAGGCTTTGTGCTGTCCATCAGTAAGACAGCTCCTAAGTGCTCACAGTCCTCATGACAGCCTTAGTCTTCCCTAGAACATGCAAGTGCCCTTTTCACTTTTCACAAGCTTATACACACCCAGCACTTCCCAATGGTGCAAAGACACCTTTTTTTTGCCCAACTGTTCAAAATGCCCAGTCATATGTATCCTGTGTACCATATGTAGCGACTGCCATTGTGGCTGGCCTGGTTGGCCAGAGCCAAGCTGGGTAGGATCTAACCCTTAGATGGCTTAGGCGTCAGAACAAGGTCAATGTGGCCCTCAGACCTAACTCTATCCACATCAAACAAATGCAAAAATAATCTCTCAGCTGGTATGAAGGTCTCATGGAGGTACAGAGGATCAGATCCTGCTCATTCCAAGGAGGCAAACCTCCGGGTGGCTTCAATGAACAGGACAAGCACAATTTAACTCATCTTAAGGGGCACAAGGTTTGGCTTCCAGAGGCTGAGCTGTACCTGCTTGCTGGAGTGGGGCAGTGTGAAACGCTGGAGTCAACAGGCCGTGTACTGAGGAGTGAACCAAGGGCTATGCTTTCTCCCCACTAAAACTAACTGCAAGGCAGGCGGTGGCACTGCAATTTGCCCCTGAGCTTTAGTGCTGGTCTTCAACCCTGCTGCATGCTTTCTACTAACCTTCCTTGCAGGAGTAATTTTTAAATCATGTAATGCCAAGTGCCAGAGGGCTCACTTTTTACAACATCAAGCTGAATCGTATCAACTCCCGTTCTAAATTTAAAACATGATTGCATTACTTCACTTCATACTTTTTATAAAGGTCCCGTTGTGGTGCGGTTTCATGAGGTATAAAAGCCCATGCAGGTATTATGGGCCATATCAATTCATTTCATCTCATTAATCAGCTGCTTAAAAATGTTTTCCTTACTGCGCAGCAGAAAAATAAAATAAATGTTCTTTTTTATCACTTCCCAAATTAAATTCATATTCCATAATGACCGTATTTCATGTGCAAAATAACAAAATATGCTTACATACCTGACTTCACTTCTTTAGTGAATTGCTTCATTTGTAAAACGTTGCATATGAAATTGGAGCCTAAAATGAATTACTTGGTTTTTCTTGATATGAAACCTTGTTTAAGTTCACAGCAATTTTAAATATGATACATTTAAAATATTAATATTTCCCATATATTATTCACTGACTTTCAGGTTTCATCTCAAGTTAGTGGCACTTCATATTTCAAAGGAAGAAGTGTTTCTTTTTTTTTTTTTCAGTACTAATGTTCTATTAATTCACTTTGTAATATCATTCTGGTTCAGACAAATGAAACTGCACTAAATTGCTTATGCCAAGAATCTTGCTAAAGTTGTTGGCATTATATAAAATTCCATATTCCATTACTATTTTATACATGTTTATCTCTGTAGCATCTTTTTAGGCATAATTCATAGCCCTGTTTCGTTAGTTCTCAAAAGACAAATATAAGCACAAATATTTTTATGCTGAGATGGGGGTGTATGTAGATATTTACAGTAAAGCCTGTAACTTACGGGACTTTTGCAAGGCACCAGATGCAAACTCCCAGTGAACTACCTTAACAGCTTTTCCTTTATGAACATTTTTATTTTGAGTAGCTTTCTCTCCCAGCATGTATTTCACCGCACACGTGTATAAACACGCATGTACGCACACATACACGCTAGTGAAAAATAAACGTGTGTGCGTGCAGAAATACTCAAAATGCCTCATATGCATATTATGCAACATATGCCATTCATGGAATCATTATATATATAAATAAAATTCATTTTATAGATGCAAATAAAAGATGGGAAGTCCTTAACGGACCTATAAAGGCCTAAACATAGACGGACTCTTCATCACATCCAAAGAACTGAAAGAACCATGGATATAAAACAGAATTTTTTTATATGACCACATATCTTTTATAATCTTTCCATAAAGTCCACATGGCCAGATAACTATTTCCAGAGATGTGGATGGAAGTTATACCTGGACAGGCTGGAAACCTTTAATGAGTAAAGCAGCATTTAACCCTATGAAATGCCTTTCAGGAGTGAAATAATTATAAAGCGCTGGAGCAAGAGTAGCAAACAGCAGCAAAATCACCTGTAAATAGATGTAAGGAACTATAAATATACCTCAGTATTTCCATAGATGACTTTCTCTGATAGTCATCAAAAACAGATGCTTGGGAGCTAGAAATCCAACTCCAAGGAATGCAGATTAATACATGTATATGAATATATAGTCTGTGCCTTAAACTTTAAGTTTGTAACGTTGTTAATAACATATGCTCCTTTTTTAATGCCCAGTGTTTGCTCTCTTTGCAATTTGCAAAATAAGATTTTTTTTTTCCTCTCTAAATTTGATCAAAAAAGAAAAAATAAAATTTGTAAAATAACTGATGCAAATCCCTGTCACTTGTGAACACAATGAAATTATACAGAGAAGAGCAAATACAGGAGAGGCTCCTCCTCAGAAACAGAAATGAATGCCCTGTTCCTATACAGTCCTCAAACGCCAGGATTTTGAAATATGAATTAGACCTCAAATGCAAATTAACCTCTGAAGGGGGGGGAGAGGGTAAAAAAGAAAAAAAAATCAGAGAGACATACCAAGTCAAACGCTCCTTTTTCTGCCTATCTCGTCCTCAATGGTAAAATAGGCTAAACAAAACAAGTGCACATCAAGACAGAGCCAATTAAGGACAGGAAAGCGGGGAGGGTTAGGGTGAGGAGGGGAGGAAGGCACCTTACTGAGCGCACGGGGAGTGGGAGAGCAGTGTTCCCCCACACCTACCTTACGGGGGTTCAAAGGAAGACAACCGGGGTAAATTGGAACCAGCTTTGATTTTTGTCATCCGGTTGCACCCGGGATGCGGGAGACAA